>BHFT01013281.1:0-19272 GCA_004320025.1 Laticauda laticaudata
TACGAAAGCGAAATGGACGCAGGGGAGGGAAGCGGTAACTGACGCGGCCAGCATTAGTAGCACGGACGGAGAAAATGGATGAAAGCGGAATCAGCATGGATCCATGTCATCGCTACGCATCCTGCTCTGCATCCGCTCTGGCATCCTCTTGCATCTGCTCTGGCATCCTCTACGCTGATCGCTCGTAGTACTAGGTAGTGGCGCGGCATCTGCCTCTGCATCGCTCCATTCCGCTTCATTCCGCTAGGCTTCCGTGGAGCTACCATTTTCCATTCGCCTGCATTCTCCCATCCGTTCCTTTCCACGTGTTGCCGCTCTGGTTATGCAAATTTTTGCCCCTTTTGAAGAAGCGGATAACAACAAGATGGAACATTTTTCTCGTCGTGTGTTTCTTTTACAAAGCATTTTCATACCGTTGGGCAGTGTGACCATGGGGGCGCTTAAGGTTGCCAGTCAACTGAGAGAAAAAGGTTGATTATTGCACAACTCTTTTAAACTGAGCAATCACCTTAAAATTTTTGCAATATCGAGTAACAAACTATGAACTATGATCAGTAAGGGAGAGAATTGGACGCGACTGCTATTGATTTTCTTCTCTGATATTTGACTACAAATGTCGAGTGGAGATGGAAAGAGCACAAAATAGATATAAGAGCTGGAAAGTCTGACACTTTGCGCGCGAGAGAGGTATACGTACGTTACTGGTCATATAGTAAATAGTAGGAAGGTATGAGACTGATTGAGGTAGGGAGTATTGGTGATACAAAAATAATCTCCGAGAAGCACACTGGGAAGTAAGAAAGGACTGCGAGACACAAGCACTCGGGCACTAAATGGAAAAGGGGTGCCAAGTTCTTGATCTGTGTTAATGTTAGAATCCTCTGAAATGAAGATGGGGCAATTTTTTGCCATTCAACGGTGATTTTAATAAAAGAACAACATAGGGGCTTAACGTTAAACAAAAACCTATAGATGGAAAAAATAGTTTTATTTGCATTCATACGAAACTTTAAACTATTAATTTCTAGTTCACGACATAACACCACAATGGCTGAATCAACGATCAAGCAAAGCACAGAACAAACCACACACTTGTTTAAGCCCCATGTCAACTGCAACCGAACGGATGGAAAGAGGATGTAAAATGGAGAAAGAAACACTTGCATCCGTTGGTTACGCGATTCATCCATTTGTACTCACTGCCTCAGTTTTTGATCTCTCTATCCGTCCAGGCCATCCGTCGACTGAGGTTCCATCCGCCAAAAAGTTTTCAGCTGCTCAAAACTTTTTGGAGCGAAAATGTATCCAACGCATCCGTTTCTTCATCCGCAACGTATACCGGGGACATCCGTTCTACATCCGCATCAATCTGTTCATGCGTCCGCTATATCCGCTAGGCATCCGCTGCGCAATCCGGCCAGCAACTCAAATCCGCTCCAGCGGAAAAACAGACACAGGGAGAAGCGATTTAACGGACCAGAAGACCGGAACAGCGCAGGTGTGTACTAGTAGGCACTGTGGAGCGGGAAGAAGGGTGGATGTAAATCAGCAGATGCAGCTCAACAGAAGGAACGCATTTTCTAAAGAGATGGAAGAGAAAAATCATGTTCGCAGAGGGGACCTATCCTTGGACATTAAGGATGTCTAGAGGGATCCTAGAGGATGCAAAGGACACCTAGTGGAAAACCCTACTGATTGCCTATAAAAAGGGGAGCACTACGAGTCATGTGGAGACTTTGCAGTCCAGCTAGGCCCTGAATGTGCAGACTCTGCAGCCGTTGCATCTGGCTCTTGCCAATGACAAGACTCTCAGCATGACATTGTTCTGATCAGAAGCTTGTGGAGCGGGCTGAGACACCAGGGTTGACCAAGGCAAACCACACCAGCACTTCCGACGCCGCAGCCACAGCTGCAGTTACTGAGCTCCATAGGTGCAGCCACTGAGCTGCGAGCTCTTCATCCTGCCTCCTGGGACACCCTGCAGGAGCATGCAGTACGGACTTGGAGGGTGCCACAAAACACCATCGCATTGTGGTCAGAGAGAGTGGTGCGGCCATTCATTGGAAGAATACCGTGAGGAGTCCTCGCACTGAAGAAAAGGCACGTAGACAAGATTGCTCATTAAGAGGCTCACGATGCGGTCACTCAGAAGTTGTGGACTTCCCTCACACCATTGGGAAAAGCAGCGTGCCTGCAAAGCTCCAAGCCAAGTTAGAGGTCCACGTTATTTGCTAGATGTACGGTCTGTATCGAGAAGAGCTCGCGTCTTCAGCATCATCGGTCTCTTATGCCCATGCTCGCTTGCACTCGGACGTACAAAGTTCAACGTCATAAGAGAAATGGCTGTCTACGCACCAATGGAGATTAGCCTTCAGAATGCCCAGGTATAGCTCAACAACCAGGTGACCCAAGAGGGGATTTGGACCAACCTCAATCAACTGGACTTCCCCAGATTCCCAGGACCCACGGACTGCCTCAACGACACGGCAAAATGTGCCTACTTCATCGTGGGGATGATGCTTCTCCCTCAGAACCTAACCTCATGAAGGCCCTATACTTCCAGACTCTCACCCGTGAAGAGAGGATTTCAACTACAGGCTGTCCAGTGGGTAAGTGGCGGGTGGTGGAGAATGCCTTTTGGCTCCTGGCCAACAGGTTGCAGAGGTACTTCTCACGCACCGATAGTCCAGTAAATGCCGCAGAGACGCATTAGAATCATCCGTGGAGCTTGCTGCAATCCTGCACAGAACAGTACGCTATGCAAACCCGCTACCGGAGCTAGTAGAACTCCTGTTTGCGCGACTAGCGCACAGTTGTTTTTGTGGGCAGGAACAGGCTCGTTGGAACGCTGTCACACACACACGGCAATGGGGGACATGGAGCCTGGGGAATGTGAGGGCCAAGGGCGAAACCTGGATAGACACTGAGGATGTGGCAAGGCCCCAACCAGAGACGTTCATGTGAAGGGAATAGGCGAGCACGGACTGAAAAGTACCTCCTGAGACACTGGTGCGACTGCGCCAGCTGGAGCAGTGCAGGAAGGGAACACAGGATGATAGGAGATGTGGATCTAGAATGCTTCCCTTCAGCCTGTCCTTATCAACACTGATGGAGAATTGGGCCATGTATGTTGGGCTGGGCCTACAGTGAACAGGGCAATTTAATAAAGAGTTGTGTTTATGTTGACATGTGTGGATGATTGATTTACATTATTATTGATAAAAAAGTGGGCCATAGGTGTGGCACCCAATGGGAGGGGTGGAACATACAGTCCACTATGCTTGCACTGGAGGTTTATCTATCCACACTTATTTAACCCATCCAAAGGTATCCCTGCCCATCCCACAGGTATCCCTGCCAAATCCCACAGCTATCCTTTACCCACTCCCAGAAGCATGCAATGCTAACCATTTCTTAAGAAGTTTCACATATCCAAAGAGAGCTTTATTGACAAAAATAAATGAAGCAAGTGTGTGAAGCAAAGATAATCTTATTCGAAGAAGCGTAGAGACAGAGAGGACCCTCGCTCAAGTACAATGTGTCCAAAGCAAAAATAAAGTCACAGGGTAGCACACGACCGATAGCACTTCTCTCTTCTTGGTCACTACACGCTGCGCGAGGTGTATGCATCCGCGCATGATCTCGAGGGGATGAAGGGTCAGGTGCTGTGGAGGTGGCTGCTGCTGGAGTGGCTGGTCTGAGCCCAGTGGGGTGCCTGTCTCGAGAGAGCGACATACGAGGGACAGTGTGTTGGGAAGCTCTATCACAGGACAGCTGGCTCAATCCCCATTCTCACGCTGTCCCCGTAATAATACGCTTGGCTTTGAGGCTGTTCACTCACGCTGTATGTTGAGAGCCCTTCTCCATGAGATGGGGTGTCAGCCCAATACGGGGGATGACAGATGTGAACTGAGGCCGATGGTTTGGGACTTGGAGTGGAGGAAGGAAGTAGTGTAAGTGGGGGCTGTCTGGTCTGGCAACTGGGGCGTATGAGGGAGCTGGTGCCGGTGGGCATCAGTTGGTGTGGGTGGCATCTGTGGCGGATGGCTGGCAATCAGTGGCGTGGGTGGCATCCCAAGTGGCATCAGTGGCACCGGTGGCCTCCGATGGTACCTGTGCTAGGTGGGGGGTGGCATGTGCTGCTGGAAACTTGCATCAGACGTAGCTTGGTAGGAGAACCTGTGGAAGCCTTATGAGATGAATCTGGACGGTGGAGGGACGTAGAGCTAGGGCATGGAGCAGGTTCATCTTGGTCTGGAGGGTGTGAAGAAGATCGGTGATGTCTGATCTATTAACACCTGTATGGAGGTCGACATTTCCTGAGGGTCTGGTTGACATAGGTTGAGGAATGCTTGCAGTTGGAGATGGGGCTTGTGTGGTACCAGCTGAGAGAGATGTACCCTGCTCCTGATGGGTTCTTTTTCCGCAGGAACAGTGTAGTGGGTGCCCTCCGCGGTCTGCCTCTCGAGACCCTTTCGGTGCGGGTGGGATTTGGGGTGTATCGGTTGGTGTGGTGGAAGTACCTCTCCTTGCTCCCACTAGCATCAAGGGATCCTCCACGTGGCATAACCCCAGGGGTTAGTGAAGAGCTGTCAGAGGGTCTCATCGTGGCACGCCTCCACAGATTACCGTGGCCTGGAAACAGGATCTGACCTTTGTCAGAAGAGGACGGCTCTCAGCAGAGGCTGCCACTGATAGAGGAGGTTTGAGAGGGGCTATTCCTTGTGGTTGGACTCTCACCGGCTCCAAGAAGAGTGCACATTTGGACCATCACCGTAGGCCTCTTCTGTTCCGTATGCTTGACCGCGGCCTGGGCCAGATTTCTTTCAGGGTGGCACGCCTTTTCCGTACCCAGGTGTGCATGGTGCTTCCACCAGCGTCCGTAGGAATCCACTCCGGAAGTGGTGACCCAGACTCTCTGCTTCTCTCTCCAAGCAAGCCTGTCTTCTTGGGTCTCTGATAGAAGCCATGTGTCCTCTTCACGCCAAAGATGAATTCACATTTCTCCCTCAGCCACCAAGCACCCCCGTCTCCATGTCCTCTCTATGGTGGTTTTTGCCTTCCTCATCCTTCACGTATCTGCTCTTCTTCTCCGTTTGCAGGGCGCCATCAGGGGCTGCCTCATCAGAAGGGCTCTTCGAGGTCTGTAGGGGGCTGCTCCTCCACACCACCTGCAGCAGCAGCATACAATCAACAGTAGCAGAAAAAGCAGGGCCAGACAGGACCAGAGCAGCAGCAGGACAGACTCAGAGCACCAAAGGACCAGTCATCAGAACGGACACAGAAGCAGACCAGAGCACCAGCAGAGATCCGCAACCAGAGGACCAAGAGCAAGAAGGCGGCAGGCTAGGCGCACCAGCAGACCAGAAGCAGCACCAAAAAGAGTAATGCCACCGCGAGAAGCACCAGCACCAAGGAGCCAGCGCCAGCCAGAGTAGAGGCACTAGAGAAGCCCGAGCAACCAGATACAATGCCAGCAGAGTAAGCACGGACAGGCAGAAAAGCCCCAGGCACGCAGGAGCAGTGCAGCAGAGTAAGCAACCTCAAGAAAGGCCCCAGCCACCAGGAGCAGTGCCACGAGTAAAGCACCAGCATAAGCATACCGCATCAGACAGTGCAGAGAGTAAGCATTCAAGCAGAACACACCACCACCAAAGCAGCAATCAAGCAAGAGCACACCACACCAGAAGTCAGCATCGAGCAGAGTAGCCCCAGCAGAGCACTAAGCACCAGGAGCAGTGCAGCAGAGTAAGCCGCAGCAGAAGCCCGCAGCAGACCAGCAGAGCAGTGCCAGCAGAGTAAGCACGAAAGCCGCAAGCTCACAGAGTTTGAGCAAGCGAAGCACCAGCATCGAGGAGCAGTGCCAGCAGAGTAAGGCATCAGCACGAAACACCACCACCAGAAGCAGCATCAGCAGAAGCACCACCACCAGAACAGTTATCAGCAGAAGCACCACCACCAGAAACAGCATCAGAAGAAGCACCACCTTCAGAAGCAGCAATCAGCAGAAAGCAACCAGCACCAGAAGATCGAGCCCCGGGCAGCAGAAGCCCCAAGCAGAAGTAGAGTCAGGCCAGGGGGTGGGAGGGTGGCCCTGTCCCTCTTGCCAGGGCTGGCAGCAGATGGCAGAGGCTTCTGTTTCTTCCCCATGGTTGTTGGGGCTGGCTGGCTGGCTGGCTGGCTCGGCTGGCTGGCTGGCTGGCTGGCTGGCAAGCTGTGTCTGGAAAGCAGGTCTTCTCCGAATAGTGACTGCTTGCGAGCTGCTTCCCTTTATATCCATGGGCTGACGCAATGCATCCTGCCCGCATGCGCAGTGATGCTAGGCATCTGCTAGGCTTCCGCTAGGCTTCCGCTAGCTTCCGCTCTGCATTGCTTCATCCGCTCGGCATCCGCTCGTCATCTGCTCGGCATCCGCTCTTTCCGTTCCGGCGTCCGCTTTTCTTGTGCTCCCCCGAAGCCTTGTCGGATGGCATCTGCTCCCATCACACTTCCATCTGTCTTTCATGGAGCATCTGCTTTCATCATCACCCTACATCCTCCCCGCGTTCCTTTCCATTGTTTCCGCTCATGTTTATGTCAAATTCGGGCGCACTTTTGAGAGCGGATAAACAATGGATGGAACATTTTTACTTTGTTTGTTAGTATGGAACATTTTGCTCGTCCGCTGTGTCCTTTTTACAAACGTTTTGCATCTGTCGGCCAGTGTGACAGGGCCTTTAACAAGATCTTATTTCCTAGCTGTTCAGTAGAGTACAGTCATATTTGGATGCCAATTCTATAGAAAATACAGGAAGGTCTGTATTTGAGGTAATGTCTCAAAGGATACAGAAAAAAAAGAAACAAATTAATGTTATTCTAGGATTCCTGGAACTGACAGTAGTCAATCTCATTAGTGGTCTTATATGGAATATGAGTTGAAATGTTTAATAGAGAATGAAACCAGAGAAGCATTCAAAGAAGGAAGAGTCTTAGGAAAGGAAAATTCATCTTGAAATATGGATTGGAGGTGAGGTACCCTATTTTCCTTATTTTCTTCAACTGATTTCAATTTATATGTTAAAGAAAAGTAGGCTCATATGTTATATGTGTTTCCAGAGTTTTTCTATTGCTAAGCCAGCATTCAGCAATAAAAATGTATGTCTTTGTATCCATCCATACCAGAAAATATATCCACATTAGAAAACAATGACAAAAGCCTTAAATACGTTATTTTTCTGTTCTTTGTTACAAAGTAATATTGTTTCCTGAAATTATATCTCCCTAAATTTACTACCTTTTGGACATGACCATCACATATGTAAAAAGGTGCTTCTAATTTTTCATTGTTGTTTGTGAATTTTAACTAGGGTAAAATGCCAACCATGTAAAATATTTGTGTATGTATGAGTTCTCTGCAGCTAGTGAGGAGAAGTCTTGGAACAGGCTGTTGATGCTTTCTAGTTCTCTGAAGCTAGTGAGGAGAAGTCTAGGAACAGGTTGTTGATGCTTTCTGCTTCCATTCACAGTTTGATATTTCTGATTCTAATTTTCAAAGATTTTATAATTCCAGTTTCTAATCATATTAATAAATGTATATAGTTTTGAGAAAGAATATCTTTTATATCATCAAAATACATCTTAATCTTATACTTATGTCATTATTATTTTTTTGGCTCAGTAAAAAACTTTCTGGTTTTTCAGAGGAAAAAAAAGGCTCAATCTGTATGCATTGTAATGAATTAATATAATGAGTTATATTCTCAACTTTTGATAGAACTGAATTAATATAAATGCTATTTATACAGTTAGAGCTTTCTGTTTCCAACCACCATTCTTTTTCTTTCTATTAAAAACAGAAGATTAATTAATATCGAAGAAGAGATCCATGTAACTGTGACCATTCATCAATTTTTTGTACACCTTATAAAAATGTGGAAAGAAAATGAGTTGTAAAATTTTATAAAATCCTAATGTAAAACTTTCAGATCTAAATAAAAGCAATATTTTTTATGTGTTAATTCAGATTTGGTAATGTGGGCTGCATTCCAAAGGGCAAAGAGGTTGTGTATGTTTGGTTGGCATGAAGAACCTTTTAAAATGGCTCTTCCAAAGCTATTTTCAGAATACATGTATAGTTAAGCAAATAGTTGCTGTAGTCTAGCAAGATACTGTCTATTGATGTCTTTGTGTCCAAAAACAATAAAAAACAACAAAGGAAGCTACTCAAAAGTAACTTCACCTGTCTTTCTTGGTTCCTGACATAGGAGCAGTTAAAAATGACCTATCTTCAGTCTCAAATATGCTTTTTTAAAAAAGGCAACTGGACTATGGTTTTTTTTCCTTTTTCCTTGAGGAAGTAGAAGATGTTTCACTTTTCATCCAAGAAGTTTCATCAGTTTTGACTGGATGGGGGGCAGAATGGAAGGATTAGTATTGACAGGATGTTGGGAGTATGTGAAAGGATTATATTTCTTTGCAGTCATCCAATTGTTAGCACTTTCTCTGAGAGCTACTGAAGCAACTTTGAGGTTTATCTGTGCCCTCAAAACCCAAGTGGCTTTAAAAGCTGTCAGAGAGAGTGCTAACAACCAGATGACTGCAAAGAAAAATAATCCTTCCATACTTCCCAACATCATGTAAGAATTAATCCTTCCATACCCTTAACTGATGAAGTTTCTTGGATGAGAAATGAAACATCTTTCTCCTCCTCAAAGGAAAAGGAAAAAAAAACAACACCATAGTCCAGTTGCCTTTTGAAAAAGCACCTTTGAGACAACCATGATCTAGATGACTGAGACACTCCACAGACAATTAGACCTATCTTCAGAAAATAAAATATGGATATTGAAAATGAGATGCACAATTATTAATTTATAATGTATCTCCATTGTGTGAATGATGTTGACCATTTTTTTTTTGACTGATGGATCTAGGAGGAGAGAGTTCTGTTGAACCCTGGCTCTATCATGGGGATCAAAGAATATGGTAGAACTATATGAAATAAATGTGGTTGGGGGCTTGAGGGCTCTCCCTCCACCTTGTCAACTCCTTTTTAGTCTTCTTAATTTTTTAATTTTGATTTTGACTTTTAAGCTATAACTTAAAACCTTGTTTTTAATTCTGTTTTAACTGCACTTTTAGTAATGTACTGTAATTATATTGTTTTATTATGCTGCTGTAAACTGCCCAGAATCATTTATAGTAGGTAAACTGGGCACTGTCAAAATTGAATAAATAAATAAATAATAAAAAAGTTATTGATTTATATAAAGAAAAGTAAAATGAACATCAGAAGAGGTGGAAGCACCTGTGAGATACTGTAGTTATACAATGGTTATTTGTAGTTTTTATCTTGGCTGCCATTTATGGATTTATTGATATGTTGCTGTTATGTTTTTCACTGTTCTCTGCCCAGAATTCATTTATATAAGTTGTAAATAATACACATTAGCAAAAAGTAGAACTCCACAGTTTCATTCTGAGTGTATTATAACTCAGTTATCACCAATTACTATTGAATTAATTAATGTTTTGCATTGTTTGTTCTTTACTTTTAAGACTAATAACTTAAGAGACAACATTTTATCTTTTGGCTGTTTTCTTTTGGTTGCTTTGTATGGTTTTAAAAATATATAATCAATGTATTCAGAGGTGGTATTCAACAGGTTCTGACCAGTTGGAGAACCAGTAGTGGAAATTTTGAATAGTTCAGAGAACCAGCAAATACCATCTCTGACTGGAGATTTTATAGTATCCTTCCCCTGCCATGTCCANAATAGTTCAGAGAACCAGCAAATACCATCTCTGACTGGAGATTTTATAGTATCCTTCCCCTGCCATGTCCACCAAGCCACACCCACAGAACCGCTAGTAAAAAAATTTGAATCACACCACTGAGTGTATTCTGGTTATTTTGATAACATTTTAATGAGCAGTGATGGTTTCCTTGAAAAGTAGGACCACTTTGGTTACTTGTCCTCAAATCAAGGCAAAGTACATTGGGGAAGCAAGACAAATATGACACCTGCATTGTGATAACACATTTTTTTGGAGGGGGAGGTGTCTGTTATTGATGAATATTAGTGACACTTCAGCTCTCTCAGCTCTAGAAGCAATCATATTTGGAACTGGAATTGGATAACTAGAACATGATACATTGATCTAATTTTGAAGGGTACTTCTTCAATGTCAAATGTTCATTGACTCTTTATATAGTATCCATTTGTATTTTCAGTCATATCAGAGGCACTGTTGCATTCTGACCTTTCTTGTTCCTTCCTTCTCTTTAATGAAAATCATAAATTGGTGCAGTGAGCAAGCAACCTTTCTGTGATGAGTCACAAATGGTCATTATATTCAAGCTTCATAAAAGCAAGAAAAGGGAAAATGCATCCTGAGGAACAATCCAATGTTTTATTTTGCCTCTCATCTACCTGAATATTTGGAAGGAAATAAAAAAAAATGGAAGGATAAAATAGTCCAACACTGATTTTCATTTTAATGGAATGGAACACTTAGGAACACTACTCCATTCTAGTTCTGGTTCTCTGCAACATTCTAGTGCCTACTGTTTAGTGGAAGGATTCAAAAAAATTTACTCCCAGTTTTGTGGGCATGGCTTGATGGGCATGGCAAGAGAAAGATCCTGCAAAATCCCATTCCCTCCCCACACCACTGACCTGCTTTCCAGCTCTTTTCTCCTGTGCATGGCAACCAAAGAAAACCCAACTGATCAGCTGGGACTTGAGAGGCAGAGAATAGATGGGGTTGGGTCCAATAAGAGGTGATCTTTTCCAGTTCTCCGAACTACTCAAAATTTCCACTACAGGTTCTCCAGAACTGGTCAGAACCTGCTGAATACCACCTCTGCTACTGTTGCAAATAGTAGTGCTGAGGCAAAAGGAAGCAAACCTGTCACCACACAGCTTCCTCTGAAAATCAAACAGAACCCATCTCTTCCCTATAGCACTTATATACAGAATGAATAATAGGTGAAGTTAAACTGAAGGTAAATGTCACAAGAATATAGAAAGTTACCTGATTTCTGATAACCTTGTTTATCTCATCTCTTCAATCCAATGTAACCTATGTTGGCTGGCAGAAATACTGAATCTAAATATGTTTTCATGTTAAAATGTTGTGTTTATTTCCAATGGAAATTATATCATTGATTGATTACTTGCCATCAAGTTGTTGACTCTAAGAGATCACGTAGATTTTCACTTTTAAAAATAACAATTAATTGAAAATGATTTAAACACAATAATAAAAAATACAAACTAAACACAGAAAGAAAAGAAGAGGAAGTGCAAAAAACAAAAAAAGAAAAAGGAGAAAATAAGAAAAAGGGAAAAGAAATAAATGAATTCCAATCAACACCACAAGGAAACAAGCTTAATAATTCTTCACCCACTATAATATTACAACAAATATCTCTTCTTCCCATAACCCATTTCTTATCCCTATGCAAATTCATAAATTACTAACGTGTCAGTCCTGGTGTCAGCAAAAAGTTCATCAAAGATTCCTAGAATTTTAGAGAAATAACAAATTTTAAACGCCTTCCTTTTGTTTCTAATGATCTTACTCTTTAATTCATTCAGATGTTCTTGTAGGATTTGATCTCTCTCCCTTTTCCTTTTATCCATCTCAAAAGTTTCTTCAAAGAGTTAGCAAACCTGTTTTGTAAATCCAGGTCATTATCTTGGCTTGCCATTTCTAATACTCCTTTTACTGTCATCTGTATCTTATAATCATACTTTTTATTTTCCTGTATTTCAATTTCTTTATGGTCTTTATGCATCAGATGAAGTTTGTTTCAGCTCATTATCCTGTTGATCTTCCAGAGTATTCTCTATAACAACTGTAATTTCTTGTTTAACAGCTTTTGGACATAGTCTTTCTGAAGAAGAAAACATCATTTCTGACATTGGAGCTGTTAGTTTTTGTCCCAATTGTTCAAACATCCCCTGAAATAATAGTAATAATTTTAATGGATTTAATAGCAGTGCAATAAAATGAAGATGGATTTTATGTGTTTAACTATGACATTGAATGAGATAATTCTTATTATATAGGGAGTCTGAACCCACTTAATATTGAAAAAGTTCTTGTCATTTAGTTTGGCAGAAAGTATGGTAGAAACTACCTTTGGGATGCAACTGATCAAATCCAGATTTTATACATCTTGAATTCGATTCCTCTGGTCAAATTACAAGATGACCCTTGTAATTGTGGTCTGGCTTGTTAAGTAGGCTAAAAGGAGTAAAGGCAAGTATAATTTCCCAAGCAGAGAAAAACAGAATGAAGGAATAGCCATCAGCATGAAGGTCAGACAGAAGGTCAGATTCCTAAAAGTGGTGATTTAAGGGAAGTTAAAGAGGTCATAGAAGCATCTGTCAATTTGCAAAATTCAACCTGACCCAATTATTATATACATACTTCCTCAATGTTAGGAATTTCCTGGTATCAGAGTGCAAACTTACCTCAGAAACCTACCCGGATAAATTCCCAAACCCAAACAACTGAAATCAATAAGCTTACTATGAGCTGCCTCGTGCTGTTTCTTTCACTGTATTTGTTTTCTTTTTCTTTTAGCTCCTTCTAATGGAATTCTGAGCCAGCTCATTTGATGACTGTTTTCTCAGTGGAAGATTTATTTTTCTTCTGTTGCTGGAAGCACGATTCTTTTGCAACCAATTAAGGACAGAAGCAATCTGATCTGATAGTGGTAAAAATGGTAAATTAACCTTAGTCAATTGCCTCCTATCAATTGTAGCTTAGGAAAGGCTCTACCCTTTGCATCCAGGAATCCAATGACTTATTATTTGCTTGAGCAATTGGGAACAGAGCTGAGAGATTGTGAGTGAGCACCTATTGCTGGTGAAGTTCTTAGCCTGCAACATGAGACACAATTATGTATCATATAAATGATATGTTGTTTATATATTACAAGCCAGTGGTCAAAAGGAGGTGAAATGGAGGTGAAATAATTCGCATTCTTTTTTTTCCCCTCAGAAGCCACTGCAAGATAATCAGTGCTGTCTTATCCTGGTTTGTTTAATTCTGTTCTGTTTTAACAAGGCTTCAGGCCTATCTTTTCCCCTGGAAATAAGCTCTATTTAACTTGGACCTGAATAAGCTATGTAAGACTGCTCTGTGCAAATAGCAATTCATCCAAACATTTTAGAAGAGACAAAAAAAATTCTATAGATGGTTTTGTATTGGCCTGAAAAAAAAAAGAAAGAAAGAAAGAAAGAAAGAAAGAAAGAGGAGGCCGAAGAACCTGCTATTGTGTAATTTATATAGTGAGGTAAATGTTTAGCTTTTTGTAGAGAGAATGCAATTTTGTACTTTTTTTTTTCTTGACTGCAAATGAATCTACTGAGAATTATTGTACTTATGAGCAGGGGTGGGATTCAATTTTTTTGACAACCGGTTCTGTGGGCATGGCTTAGTTGGTGGGCATGGCTTGATAGTCATGTGACTGGCTGGGCGTGGCCAACTCAATGTCATTCACATCAAGGAATGCATCTCCTCACCTGGTCTCTCATGACTTTGGGGATGCTGCAACAGTCGTAAGTGTGAAAAATGGTCATAAGTCACTTTTTTCAGTGCCATTGTAAGTTTGAATGGTCACTCCACACAAGCAAAGTACCAGCAAAGGAGGGGAAAAAAACTCCAGAGAAGTTCCTGAGAGAGGAAGTCTAGTCCTGCCAAGAATGTAATAAGGGTTAATGGAGAGACAGTTTCTGTAAGCAACACCAGAATGTTTCCTTCCTGCCTTCCTTACAGGATTAGGCCAGTAATTTCTTCTAACAACCGGTTCTCCGAACTGCTTAGAATGTTAACATCTGATTCTAGAGAATAGGTGCGAACCTGTAGAATCCCACCCCTGCTTATGAGTAGCTTGCAGAGGAACAGCTTTTTAATGATTTTGTTATTGCATATTTCTGAGGAGGCATATAGAGAGATGTGTTTATAGTTATAAACTATATATCTTGTTTTCTTCTGTAAGGGGGAATGTTGTTACCAACACATATCAGCCAAAATTCTTTTTTTTGTTTTGGAAGGGAGGGATTTCTATTTTTCCATTTAAGTTCTGGAAATCTGAGCTGAACTATTCCTCCAAGACCTGCAATTATCACCTGTGCTCCTGAATGGGAAGATCACTTGACGTCTGGAGGGAGTACAATAAAAATATATGTATTCCTGAAAGTTTTGGAGTAATAAGTAAGCTTTTTAAATAAATAATTTCATCCCCCTCCCTTTTTAATCAGTGTTACAGGCCCAAATGAATATTATTACAGGCACAGCATTGGAAGGATGATAAAATGGGAATAGGAAAAACATTCTCAGCAAGCATCATGACAAATTATGTTCTTGCTTGAGGAAATTATGTGGACTTATTCATGAAGTTCACTAGGAATTGAACTTGATTTAAAGGAGATTTGTTTTTTTTCTAGCAAAGAAAACTAGGAATGTACATGTTTGAAGAATGTTGACTGACTGTTATTCTTGTTATATTGTACTGCTGTATATTGTACTGCTGAATCAACTATTCACTAGTTTTTAGCTATAGTCAGTCTGGTTATCCCAATACTCAGAGTTAAAAATCCACACATCTGAATGGCATCCAACCAACTCTAAGCTGCAGCAAAGCAATTTTTGTTGCTGCAGCTTATTGATAAATTTTGAGGAAAAGGGCAGAAAGCTCAGCCAGAGATGTTGCAAGAAGTTGCAATAGATTCAGTTGATGAAAATCAGACTGGTTCATTTTAAACTAGGTGTTCCAGACTCAGCCAAGTGGTAGCACAGCTAATTTGCCTTGGAAAGTTTTTAAATTTCTTTAAATTTCTTGCTTTTACAATAGATTAACTGAAGAATGCCAGGCTAAATGGATAAGAATATATGCAAGGTTTGTTTTTTTTAAAATAGAAAATTAGGTCATTTTAACCCATAGGAGATGAAAGTCTGAAGAGGTGGGTGGATTTTACCTGATAGATGAGTCATTGTGGATTTTTCCTGTTTATCTCTTTTATATTTAATGTGGCCTTTCCCTTGATATATAGACAGTGACTTATTAGTATGTTTTAAATCAGTTGTAAAGAATATAGGCAAGGACAAGTTTTGCAGCAGTCCAAAAATAGGCAATGCTAGGATAAAGAAATGGCTCAAGGTTAAGCAAATTTAAATTAAACACCAATTGTATAAAATTAAATTCATTCAATACTGTTAAAAAGCCTACTTTCCACATATTTGGTCATTTGATAATTTGATCTTCTATGAAATTATAATTTAATGGTGATCTTTAGTTTTGAACATTGTAAGATTAAGACTGAGCCTAAAACAGAATTGTGTACAAATGATAAACATGTAACTGCTAAAATATACAATGCTAAACAAATATTGAAATTCGAAATAAACGAACAGTGAAATAATGTATGATAAAGTGGACTAAAAGAATTGGTTATAATATACAGATGGAACAATGGGAAAATATGTGGTTGAAAGGATTAAAGTTTACACAATGTTATAATCCTAAAGATTCTTTTATAAAATGATGTGGTATATGTTACAAGAGAAATGTTCTAGAATGTATAAAGGCACTTTAAATCTGTGTTGGAATGTGAACAACATGAAGGGACATTTTACTATACTTGGTAGACATATAAAAGCTAGAAAATATTGGATTCAAATATGCATACTGATTCAGAGAATTTTAAAACTGAGACCTGAGGTTTTTCTTTCGGGAATTATGGATGAATGGTTAGAATAAAGATATGAAACTTCATTTTTGTATATGATAAGTGTAGCAAGATTATTGACTTGATTATAGACAAGATTATGCACAAAATTTGAAAGATTTAACACTATCCACAATGGAAGAATTGGAAAAAAGATAATATTTATGTTTACTGTGAAGGAGAAGATCTTATGGACTTTTTGTGTAAAACAGAAAAAAATGAATTAGCATTTTTGGTTTGATTATTATACAGTATAAATTATACAAAGAATGGTGTTATGTTGTAATCATAATAAAAGAGGTAAATTTATAATTGTACTTATAAGTGCTGCAAGGAAGATTAGAAGCTTTTAAAGCTGCTAGATGAAGAACCTGAAAGAAAATTTGGAACTTTGTTATTCTATGTGTTGACAGCAGGGAGAATCCTATACATGCAAAAATGGAAATAAACTTCAATTCCCACAATGAAAGTATGGATGGAAAAAGTGATGGAGCTGGCTGAGATAGCAAAGCTGACTGATTTAATAAAAGAAGAATGCCATTTGGAAATTACTTCTGGACTTTTCACTTGAAATAGAAGCAAAGTGAAACTTTGATCCTAAGTTTTGATGATTAGATTAACTTTGTTGTTATAGAAATGGCTTATATCTATTAGAAATGTAAAGCAACAAGTGGACAGAATGCAACAGTCAATTTGTTGCAGCCAAGTCGTCATGGGACAACTCATTGTGAGAAAATTTAACAATTCTATTTAATTACTTAAAGTAAATTTTTAAAAAACTATTTTAATTTTTGCCATTCACATTTCATTCTGTTCCTCCTTTTGCATCCTTTCTTTAATGATTTTATTCTACAATTTCTTTGACATTCATGGAACTCTTATCCTGCAGCAAATTGTCCTGTGGAGAGTTGTCCCACAACAAGTTGGCTGCAGAAGTTGGTTATGGTAAGTTGGTTGTGGCCAGAGGTGGCATTCAGCAGGTTCTGACCAGTTCTGGAGCACCAGTAGCAAAAATTTGAGTAGTTCAAAGAACCGGTAGTGGAAATTTTGAGTAGTTCAGAGAACTAGCAAATATCACCTCTGACTGGCCCCGCCCCCATCTATTCTCTGCCTCCCGAATCTGAGCTGATCAGCTGGGTCTTCTTTGGTTGCCCTGCACAGGAGAACAGAGCAGGAAAGCAGGTCAATGGTGTGGAGTGGAATGGAGATTTTACAGTATCCTTCCCTGCCATGCCCATCAAGCCGTGCCCACCAAGCCATACTACTCCTACCAAGCCATACCCACAGAACTGGTAGTAAAAATAATTTGAATCCCACCACTGGTTGTGATGAATTGTCATAAACTCGCAAGTGGGGGTTATAACTATACTTTGTATTCTACTGAACTGAAAATAGCCAGAAGTCTTTTTTTTTCTTTCCCTACCCTTTCATTCTTTCTCCCTTTTCCCCTTTGTTTTTTAGTTTTGTCTGTATTTTTATTTTATATTATAATTAACTCATTTTTTAAAAAAGAAAGAAAATTGGAAGTTACTCATTTATATCTTTTATCTTTCTTTTTCTATTTTTTCCTTTATTGCATTATAACCTGCATAAAATTTGGATGAAGAACCAAAAATGACCTCAAAGAAAATCAAAGATAACATTCAAAATAAAATGTGATATAGGTGCCCAAAGGGACTGAAACAGAGGTGGTATTCAGCAGGTTCTAACCAGTTCTGGAGAACCGGTAGCAGAATTTTTGAATAGTTCGGAGAACCAGCAAATACCACCTCTGACTGGAGATTTTACAGTATCGTTTCCCTGCCATGCCCACCAAGCCACACACACAGAACCAGTAGTAAAAAAAATGGAATGCCACCATTGGACTGAAAGCACACTGAAATAAAACAACTCTCATTTGTTTATGGAAGAGAAGCAAGATGGGTCTGCTTGACCTTTTGGTGGAGAACATTCCATAAGATGAGGCTACTGCAGGAAAGGTTTCATGCCCTGAAAAACCTCCCAAAGAGTAAGAGCTTACAGAGGAACCAATTTCATTTTCCAAACTTTAGACAGTTGTTTACAAGAAAGAGGCCAGTGCAGCTCAAGAAGCAATCAAAATTTTAGGAGTTAAAAGGATCAGAATATTTATTCATAGTGGGCCTAACAAGTTCATCACCATTTTGGGGTTATTATCAACTTTACAGAAAAAACAAAAGGAGACTTGAATCAACAGGAAAGATGCTCAGTCTAAGCCTACCTGATTTCTTATTTTTGATTGGTAAGCAACTGCCTATAAACAGAAAGTGATGCATGCATTTATCTTTGCTGAAAGGTGACAGTGAGTAAGAAAGAATGGGAATGGACCATTGTTAAAATATGTTCCAAAATGCAATATACTGCAAAGAATATTGCATTAACCCAAGAGATCTGATAGCATTTAGTTAAAAATCAATGCATATTACTTTATTTCCTTTTAAAGTAGGAAAAATAGGCTGTTCTGGTCAAGAGGAATCATAATAATAATTAATTCTTGACTACAGCAGACATCAAATCTGAAAACTTGCTGTATATTTGTCATCTCTTTTTTATGTTCGAAACATTTATACTGACAGATGTGAAGAGCAGACTAGAATTCAAAAGCTTATCTCTATGCTTCTTACTGTTCCTCCTTCATGCCCTCCTCCAAATAATCTCATCAACATTGCGTTTATCTTTTTTACCCTAGGCTAACATTTTTTCTAGATTACATTTTATTTCAGCTCTTTTTTTTGGTGCTACCCTCCCTCAGTCATCTGTGAAGGACCAGGATGCCAAAAAGTTCAAAGTTATGAATATTTATTGGGGCTAATTGTATGAAGATTGCTTTTATGTTTCATCCATCTTGGGGCTCTTATTAATGCATATCATTATGATTAGTTGCACAGTCAACCAGCTGTTTAGACTGGATTTGGCACTGTTAACCACCCATCAAATCTTTCCCAACGACCTGGGATAGGCAGCTGTTGTTTGAGGTGTTGAAGGTATCATCACAGGATGTAAACTGTTCCAAGTAAAACTGACTTTTGCAAATGACAGGTGGAGATTTTTTTCAATGTCAATGATGTTCAAGTAGTGTTTCAGATGTTGTGATATTGCACCCAAGGCACCTATTTCTATTGGTACTATCCTTGCTTTATTTTGCCACATACTCGATTTGTAGGTCTTCGTGTTTTGAGACTTTCTTCAGGTTTTTTTCTCCTCTTCTGCTATCTCCAGGTGCTGTAACATCTACTCATCCAGCTTTTTCTTTCTTTCTTATCAATAATTACTAAGTTTGGAATGTTAAGTGGCAAATTCTTGCATGTTTGAATTCTAAAATCTCAGAGTCTTTTAGCTTTTTTATTTTCTGTTACTTTATTTGTTTTGTGGTGCCACCAGTTCACACTTTCTGGCAAATGGTATTTCTTGCAGATTTTTTTTATTTATTCATATTTTTTATTTTATTTGGTTTGTCAATTGCTTACAAGATAATAGGTATAAGTAAAAACACAGCTATGAATACATGGATACATATAAGAAAAAAAAA
>BHFT01013289.1:0-19045 GCA_004320025.1 Laticauda laticaudata
TTGCAACAGTACTTTATTAACCAATCTATACGGCCTGCTGGGCCAATCAGATTAGGTATTTGAGTCTTTCTAATTCTTATACATAACCCCCTCCCCTCTTTGGTTTCTCCAACGTGCATAACGTAAGTCACGCAGGTAGGTGAGGGCTTTTGCAGGTCTACTTGCCTGCGCAGCTCAGTCATTAGCGTGATCTTCATCGTTCAGTCAGAGTCACTTTTTCACTGTGGTCTTTCTCCAGGAACCTTCCTGGAAGGGTGAGTCAGCCTTGCCCACTCCCGCCTGAGTCTCTCAGGCTGGTTGAGTTGGGCCTCTGCCGCTCCCTCCTGGTTCGTCCAAGTGGTCAAGCTGGCTGGTCTGCTTTCCTCCCTTGCGAAAGCCTGCCTCTCCTCCCTGCTACTGGTTCTCTTCTCCGGAGGTCGTCTTATGGGTTAAGTGCTTCTTTCTTTTTACTGGGGGTTCTAATTGTGGGTTTGTTTTGTATCTTTTGTATGTTATTAGTTCGGTTTCTTCTCTCCCTTTTTTATTATTTTTTGTTTTCCCCCCCTCCTTGGTGTGCTTTTGCGAATGCTTGTTGGGGGTGGTATTATGTGGTTGGTGCTAGGTCAGTGTTGCGTTCCAATGTTTCTAGAGTGAAAGCCTGGTCGATGTGTCATTTCCATGTTCTGCCGTTCATCTAGTCAAAGTCCGGTATAACCGGGGCCCTGTAATTTGTGTAATTGTAGCTGGAAGTTATAATGGGTTCCCCGGTGAGATTTTCTGCATAGACTAGATCTCCAGTGGTAAAGCGAGCGGTATTTTACTTGAGATCAGGGGGTGTTTCAAGAGGTTTAGTGGGGTGTAACCTATCTAGGTTAGGAATGCAATTTTCCTGTCCATTGAGGGAGTTCTGCCTGGGCTTTCATTAGTTGTTTGTTGCCTAGGGGGTGATATGCTGAATTGTCCAGCAAATTTGTTTAGTGTATCTTGGATGTCCCCCAGTGTCCAGTTTGTCTAGGGTTCTTTTGTATAACAAACCATTCATTTCAGTCGTCCATTTGAAGCCATTTATGAGCCAGAGCTGGTTAGTGGCATGTTGGATTGGCTTGTGCAAGCTCCAGGTGTTGCTCGGCAAAGCTAAGGCAGTAAATTGGGGGCCATTGTCAGATTACTACCACATCTGCAGTCCCACGGTGTAGCAAAGAGTTTGTTCAACTGTTAGGCTGATTCTAAGTAGTGTGGATGCCCATAAGAACAAACCTCCTAAGCCAGTTTGAATAAGTTCAACAATTATCCAAATATGTATTTTCCCCTTTTGTGGCCCTGCCAAAATCAATATTGGAGTCTCAACCAGGGACCTCTGGAAGTTCCTATTTCCCGGAACTGGTGCAAGAGGGGGGATAGGCTTGATTTCTGCAGTCATGGCATGTTGCCACCAATGTTCAATGTCTTTGCCTAGCCCTGGCCACCAGACATAACTCCTGGGCCAAGGCTTTCATCTTCACATGCCCAGGTGTCCCTCATGCACATTGCCACAATACTTCCTCCTGCAATTGTTGGAAATACCACTCTGTTCCCCACCACATTATACAACCCTTTTCAAGGGACAGTTCAGTCTGCCAGGTGCCGAAAAGGTTAAAAGTCTCGCCTCTATCTGTCATCCAGCCAGCTACTGACCTACCCAATGCAGAATCCAAGCGTGTTCAGCGGGGCTCTTTCGCAGTAGGCTTTACGAGGTCTGCTGCAGGTTAGTGGGCAGATTCTGCCAAAGTCTTGATCTGGGGTGGAGAGGTGGGAGCTGGTCATCTTTCCTTTATCGGGCAGAGGAAAAACAGGCTTAAGGTATCCAACATGGGTGATGGTTTTTCCGGGCGATGTGATGAGGTGGTAATTGTATTGCAGCTAGGAATTCTGACCATTCTCGCTCATCCTTGACGATAAGGATGGTTCAGGGTTGGTTTGTTTTTCCTGCCAGAATTCCTAGCAGGCGTTTGTGGGTCTGGATAATAGAAAATGTCCGTACCATAGAGGTATTCGTGGAATCTTCTTGACACCTGCTATGATGCAAGGGCTTCTCAGGTCAAGTTGGCTGTAGTTCCTTTCCGATTTTTAAACAGCGTTTTAGAATAGAAGGCGGTAAATTGGTGCCTTCTCTGCCGTCTTGGAGCTTGTGGCCTCAGTATGTGCCCGATTCCAAAAGGTGATGCAATCCACAGGTTGACCATCAGTGGCAGGGTGTTGCTGTATTGTATTAAAACAGTTTTTGGATGTTAATAATCCTTATGTTTGGAATGCTGCTTGTTCTCGGTCGCCCCAAAACCCAGACAGTTTTTTTTAATTAATAGACGCACTGTAATGCTCTTTGCTACGGTTGCCTTTTGGAGGCAGAAGATGTTTGTAGAAGTTTAATGAGACTAAGAACACCTGTTTAGTCTGTTTTTGTTCTTAGGTCTGGGTCTGCGTCTTAATTGCTTTTACTTTTTTTTCAGTGGGGGTGTATTCCCTTTCTCATCTATAAGATATCCTAAGAATTTCGAACTTGATTGGTGCTATCTGACATTTTTCTTTTTTGACCTTAAAAGCCCTGCTTCCCTGAATTTTATGCAAGATTTTCTCTCAGTCTGTCTTCTAATTGCGTTGTTTTCGCGGATACTAATACATCGTCAAATAAGGAACGATCCCTTTTAGTCCATTTAGAAGGCACTCCATTAGGCTTTGGGAAGACCGCTGGGCAATGTAACACCAAATTGAAGTCTGTTGCATTTGAATTGCCCCTCTGTGCGTGACTATTAGTCTGTGCTTTGCAAATTCGGGGTCAACCGGCAGCTGTTGATATACTTGGTGTGAGATTCAAGTTTCGGAAAATTTTTCCTCCCCGAATGAGGTGCAACAGATGTTGAACTACTGAACAGGGTACGCACTTTGCTGGAGTGCAAATTATTGAGGGTGGCCTTATAATCACCACAGATTGCATTACTGACCCATCTGGTTTGACAGAGTCACGATGGGAGTTTCCCAACTGGCATGGTCAATTGGCTCTAACAGGCCCTTAGGTGTGAAATGAGTTTGTTAAGCTGCTCATCTGTTTTTTGGTTTTAGGCAAAGGGAACATGTTCTGGCTTTGAGTCTGATGGGAGCTTATCTTAGGGTCTAGGCTGGAATGTTATGGGTCCCCTTTGTACTGCCTAGGTTCCCGTCAAATACATCCCGGAAACCTCTTTCAGGCAGCTCATACTACCCAGTCAGATCTCGGCGGACGCTTGAATTCCTGTTCACTCTTGATTCCCAGAGGTGTGAAACCCATTCAATTCCCAACAGGCTAGGATGATCACATGTTGACAATTGTCAGAGGAAGTACTTCAGCGTGGTTTTTTGAATTCAATTAGGAAATGCCCAAAACCCACTACTGGATTCGGTTTTCACTGGTAATCTTGAGTTAAGGCTTTGGTTTCCAGTGCTCTTCGCTTAATGTCTGGCATGCATATTCTGATGGTGTTCCAGATACCATTGAACAGGTATTTATCTAGAGTCATACTTCCATTTCACAGGGCCTCCTTCAATTTTACATTTATTCGGACCTGTTTTGCTGTTTGCTTGCCCTGCATGTTCCTATGATTATTATTTGGTGTGTTTCTTCTTTGTCGTTTCATTCACGATTGGCCTTCTGTTTTCTCAGTTCCATGGCTTCCAGCTTGTCTATCTCTGTTTCTGGGTGGTGCTACCATGTCTTTTTGGACTATTAGCTGTTTTTTTCCGGCAGGCCCTTGCAATCTTCCCCCCGGTTCTCACAAATCTCAAATGCATCCAGGAATCTTGCATTCGAATGCAGGGTCTCCTCCACATCCACACCACTGGAATTCTCGCCTTCCTTCCTCTTTTCCCAACCATTTCATTCGACTGGAGGCCTATGTATGTCTTCATTTCGTCATCAGTGTGTTTGGGGAGTCAAAGTCTTCATGCGTGGGCAGTCGCCAGGTGGCTTGTTTTTGTGTTCCTTCCGCATCTTCTTTTCTCGAGTGGTTCTGTGGTTCTGAGTTTAATGTCGCATGTGGCTGTGGATTCTTGCTGCTTCAGCGGCGGTGCTTCGCAAGGCTTCAGCCACTGTGATGTTCAGTCTTTTAGTAGCTTGCTTTGGAATACGTCCTTCAATCGAGGACCACGTGGTCTCTCATGGATTCGTCCATGTTAAGAACTCGCAGGCTCCTCCAATATCTCTTTTAGGCTGCTACAAAATCTACCATGCTTTTCGTCTTCTCGTTTGATTCTCACTTGTTAGAATTCGTGTCTTTTAATAAGATGGAGACCACAGGCGTGGTAATGGGACTTTGTAACATTCAGTTTAATTCTGACCAGCCATTTGTTTTACATTGCCACGGTTTGGCTTGATGCCTTGGCCATTTTAAAAAACGGTAGGGCCACAAATGCATGAGCGAAATACGGCTCTCTTCCTCTGGTCAGTATTTTCTTGTAGCTCGTTGCTCTCCAGGAACATTAGGAAACAGTCAGTGTATGACTTCCAATCTTCTTTGGCATAGGTTGAAAGGTGCGGGCGGCGCATTTACCAGTCATTTGTTGCTCAATTCTTGTTGCCATGTGGCTTCAAGTCTCGCTCTTCTAAGACGAGCCCAACTTCGTCGGCCAGGTTCTGTTCTGAGGATAGAAATACTTCGAGACCGGTATTCATCAAAACAGCTCTTTTTATTTAAACTAACTCAGTGACCTTCATAACAGGGAACAATTGCCAGAGCCATGGCAGCCCTTTTTATAGCGGCTGCTCACGGCTTGCTGCCAATTGACAATTCTTTAAGTTTTCCCGCCATCAGGCCAGCCCAATTGCAACAGTACTTTATTAACCCATTCCGATTACAGCCTGCTCGGCCAAATCAGATTAGATATTTGGAGTCTTTCTAATTCCGATACATAACATCTCCTTCCTTTGCCTTTTTGTCCATCAGAAGATGTTTAATTTGTAATTTCTAAATTCCCATTCTAAAATCATATGAAAATTAACTATCACTTATTCAAATTGGAAGTATTTCATAGTATTCAAACAATGGATTTCAGTGTTGTATAAAACAGCCCAACATTCATCCTATATACACATATGTGCTGTGCAGCTTCCTTCGGGTATGTATCCCACGTGATGTAATGCTTTTAAAGTTGTAGCAACATTTCAACAGAACTCATCTTGCCATCATCAGGCCTTCTGTATAGAGTTTGTATGTGGTCAGGCTATCACAGCCGTTAGTTTTAAATTTGAGGCTAGCTTTACTGTTGTCCCAGGGATGTTTTTTTTCTTCATCCTGATTGGTTTGGGAGTCTTGGTCTGTGTTTATTGGTCTTTGAAGTTTTGTTTGATTGGTGTTTCTGGTTCCTTCTGTCTGTTTTGTGGCTTTGATTGGCTGCAACACTGTGTTCCTGTATTTGGAGCTTTCCCATGCAGCTTGCTTCTCCATACAGAAGCCTGATGATGGCAGATGAGATTCTTGCTGAAACGTGCTACAACTTTTAAAAAAGGCATTACAATGACGTGGGATAATACCTGAAGGAGCTGAAACAGCACACACACACACACACACATAACTATATATATGATTCATATATATATATATATATATATATATATATATATATATATATATCATGATTCATATATATATAATATATGAATCATATAGATATATATATGATTCATATATATATATATATGAAAAAAATTCATTTGCATAAAAATGGCCAAATTATTTATTTTTTCCTTGCAGTTTCCAAGTCACTGCGTTGCTTCTATTGATTTATTCATTCTTCCTTGTCAAAGGCCAAATTTCAATATATTTTTCATGAGTCAGATAATTGCTTAGCAAAAGTCATCTACCAATTTAAACTACTCTTTAAATTGAAGGACAAAATCCTTGCAGAAATCAACAACTATTGAACAGACAGAATCAATACATTTCATTAAAATGGATTTTGATCAGAGGTGGCATTCAGTAGGTTCTGAACCAGTTCCTGGAGAAATGGATAGCAGAAATTTTGAGTTGTCAAGAGAAACCAGCAAATACCCACCTCTGGACTGGAGATTTTACAGTATTTCTGTCCCTGCAGACTCACCAAAGCCACACCACAGAACCAGTAGGTAAAAAATTTGAATCCCACCACTGATTGTGATGCTATCAAAAAAGTTTGGAACTGGATGATGGGCAGTCATGAATATGAGATGGTTATGAATTCTGAAAGAATCAACAAATAGCAGATCAGAATCAATCTTCCCTTCCTATTCAGACTTCTAAGTTATTTAAATTCAGTAATTTTCATTTTTAAGGCCCTGTCCACACTGTCCCCCAATGGATTGCAAAACGTTTGTAAAAAGGACAGAGTGGACGAGAAAAATGTTCCATCCATTGTTTATCCGCTCTCAAAAGGGGCAAAAAATTTGCATAAGCAGACGCGGATAACACGGAAAGAACGGATGGGGGAGACGCAGAGCGGATGGAAAAGTGGGATGCGGAACGGAAGCCAGCGGTATGGGAGCGGATGGGAGTGGATGGTGCACATCCGCAGGGCTTTCAATATAAACCGGGGGCCTCAGCAAAGCAGACGTGGAAAGGATACAGCGGATGCAGAGCGGATCGCACAGCGGATGAAGCATGAGCAGCAGTCGAAACCTATGAGGAACATGCACAGCGGAAGCCTAACGGTATGCCTAGCTTAATTGCGTTATTGCAGGGAGGGATGCATTGCGTAAGCCCCGCCGCGGCGGATGATAAGGGAAGCAGCTTCGGAAGGCAGGTCACCATTCCAGAGGAAGACCTGCTGCCGGACAGATTTGACAGGACCTTGCCTGCCCTGCCTGCATGGCCTGCCTGCAAGCTTGCTGCCACCTCCCTGCAGCCTGGCTGTTCTGCCTGCCTGCCAGTCCTTGCTGCCAGCCTTCCTGCCGAGCGCTCCCTGCCAGCCTGCTGTCATGCCTGCCTACCAGCCTTTGCTCAGCCAGTGCACAGCGTCCTGCCTGCCTCCAGCCTTGCGGTTCATGGCGCCGGTTCATACGGCTTGTCCAGCCTTGTTCCTAAGCAGCCTTCCCTGCCACCAGCCCACGCCACAACCATGGGGAAGAAGCAGAAAGCTCTCACCATCGTTGCTGCCAGCCCCTGGCAAGAGGGGGACAGGGCCACCATCCCACCCCTGGCCCTCATTCTGGGTTCTGCTTGGCGGCTTCTTGTAGCACGGGCTTCGCTCTTTCTGGGGCTGTGAGCTTCTGCTGCTTCTGCGCTTCTGAGGAGCTTATTATGCTGTCTTTATGGCGTGGTGCTTCTGCTGGGTGACTATGCTGATGCTTGCAACCCAATGGCGCTTCAGACAATCACCTCCAGCACCAGCCACCATCCCACATCACATGGACCCTTCACCCTGAGACTGAGCGACCAAGAGGAGTGCCAGAGACCTCATGTTTTGTTTATAATAATTTTTGTTAATAAAGTCTAATCTTTTGATTCACACACGTGCTTCATTTTTTTTTTTAATAAAGTCTTGGTGGAACTTTAGAAATGGTTTAAGTATTTGCATGCTTGCAGGGATGGTTAAAGCTAGCAGTGGATGGGCAGGGATACCTGTGGGAGTGTAATAGCTTGGGATGAATAAGGATAGAGTGTGGATGGGCAGGGATACCTTTAGGTGGGTAAGTAGCTGCTGAGAATAGATAAACTCCAGTGCAAGCATAGGTGGGACTGTATGGTCCATCCTCCCAGGTGCCACACATATGGCCCTTTATTATCAATAATAATGTAATCAATCATCCAGCTCTGTTCTATCATATAGACCTAAAATAAGCCAGAAGTTGCTTTCTTTCTGAATCTTTAAGCTGTAGCAAATAGCAGATGTTTATAATAATCAATTATTAGAGAACAGAATTTTCTCTCCTGAGCTGCCACTAATGACATTTCTCATTGTGTTGTTTCCTCATACAGATTAAAAGATATTTAAATATTCCCGAGACATCGTCCTTTAATTGAATTGATTGCTAAGATTCCAAAATAATCAGATGCTGTAATAAATATAAGATTCCAAAATAATCATATGCTGTAATAAATATAAGTACTATTCTAATGGAAATAGAATAATGGGGGTTCTATGCTGGGGAGATTTGACAACTATCCCTTTCAATAGGGAAATTGAGACAGTTAAGATTTGCTACTAAGCAAAAAAAAAGGCTTTAATCTTAGTAAGCTTTCATAGTCAGTTTCTTTTGTTCATAATGGGACAACATGCATTCAGAATTCAGTTTGTGGCTGGCACAGAATACAGAATCTATTCTCAAAATAAGTGGGTAGCTGCTGCATAATTAAATTTTACATCTTTCATAAAAACTACCAGCATTAATAAAGTTACCATGATAAATGCAGAATCATATTTCTTCCTGTCAACTTTAATATTTTCTCTGCTTCAAACATAAACAATTGTGACATCTGACTTTCTAAAAATTACCTGTATAGCAATTCCACTTAATTAAAATATTTTAAAATATGTTTTTGTTACATTTAATGACTTATATATTGGATTGCAAAAGAATGTGCAGCAGCAACACAAACATTTTGTAGAGTGAACAAAAAGAGATATTCCACTTTTAGCAGCTCAAGTTCCTATTACCTGATTCCAGTTCATGTTTGTTCCAGCAGCAAAGCAGTTGGGGAGAAGAGTGCTCCTTTGCTAATGAGTTTGGTAATCAAGGCATCTATTTTCATTTCAAATTGGCTAGATTGGAGAAAATTGCAAGACTAAATGACTAGAGCTAATTAGAATTATAAAAATATTCATCACACTGAAGAATGAACATTTGATCTTGATTTTATGGTATTTGCATGACGCTGCTCTTTAAAGAAGGGCGGGGAAACGGTGATGATAAATTGTCTTCCCCTTAATGAATAGCAAACACTATTTCTGTTTTAGCCATCATTCCATTTAAAGGTGCTTTTACATATTCATAATTTGTAAATGAAGCTAAGTGATTCTGATTCCTGGCATAATTACCATATTCAAAATCTTGCTTCCCCAGTTACTGTTAAATATTTTTGAACTTGGAGTTTGTTCTTTTAGTAACATACATTCTTCCCCATCTCATCTGTTATTATGCACTCTGTGATAATCCCTGTCAGATGGCAGAACATTTGGTGGGATGGTCACTACTATTATCATTCATAACAATATAACAAAAATAATATCTTCATAGAGAAAATGAAATCAGGATCAAATAGTCAAGGATTCTTGGAAGTCTACAGCCACATCTTTTCTCCAACTGCAGAGTTTGCTCTATCTTAATAGGCTACTGTTTCATTTTCATTTTATTTTTAATTATCCCAATGCAAATATTATTTGAGAAATGATTTTTTTCACAAAATAGTTCTCCTTATAATATATATACACATATACATACATACATATACATAAATAAATAAATAATAAAATAACAGCTTCTTTCATTTCTAAGATCACATAGTACAAAGGTTGATATTGATGACATTTCTAATTCTCTTTTCTTTGTGTGTCTGTGTGTGCATACATGTGTTTGTAAACAAAAGACAATTGGCAGAAGCTTCAAGGGTGAAGTTTCAATACAGTTAAAATGACTGCAATTTTGATTTATGACTGCAAATTTATCTGTTGTATTACAACTGATCTAGGATGTAAGCCCAAACTTATATAAAATTACAGGTTCTTGGGACAAATAAACTTTTCTTTATATGGTTTACTGTGATATTTTACAATCATTTTATAAAGGTTATAATCAAAAAGATAAAAGCAAATAAAAACTAAAAAAGAATAAAAAAATAGGGCAGAAAATAAAAAAAATTGAAAGAAAAATAGAACAGAAAGAAAAAATAGAAATATAGTGAAGAAAAAGAAAATAAATTTATAAATATATGACTTCAGTTTTTAACACAAGTGATTCTTATCATTTATCAACTTCTTTTGAAATGTAACACATAAGCTTTATCTATTAATTATATTTATATATTGCTCTGTCCCATCCCTTATCTATAAACAAATACCTAAAACCTTATTATTTGAACTATGAAATCAGCAAAAGGGTTACCAGAGATAACAACACATCTATTTTAAACTTGATCAAATAAACCAATACTACATTCCTTCCTTTTACTTTTCACAATCTTGAGTTTTAGTCCCTTCAAATAATTAAGAGTCAGGAGCTTCCAAAATTTCCAGCTTTATGGACCAGCAATGGGGGGTAGATGGGATATTCCACATGAGTGGCTGGCCAAGTAAATGTGCACATGTAGCTCTATTTATGCAGGCAGCATGTATGCGCACCCACCACTCATGGAAATTGAATGTGTGTGCATGCACTTGGACTCTGTTCATGCAAGTGGGCATGCACATATGCACATGAACACTCACTTGCTGTTTCTGTAGCCTAGTTGCAAACAGCTCATAGTCACTAGTGGACATGTTTGGGGACCCTGTTCTACTCCTTTTTCGTTATTAAGACATCAACCAGTTTCTTTTGTATGTCCAGTGTGGCATTCATCTGATTTTACTAGCCTGTAATTTTTAAACCCAGTTCAGTCTCAATCTTGTTAAGTAAAATTTGTTCCTCTTTTATTATATCTTTGACATAGCCTATTTATAGAGACAGTCTTAAAATTAATTTCAGGGTCCATTTTCAAAAATATCCTTCATTTTGAATTATGATGTCAAATTCAATTGTTGTCCTTTAGTTTCTGATTCCTTCTAATATCCAGTCTTCAAAGCCTCATTCCTGTAATGCTACAGACCCAGGCAGATTCAGAAATACTATAGCAAGCAATAACAGTCTTTGCTTCCAAAACAATTTCAACAAATCTTCCACTGCAGCTTAGTATATTATTCCCATATAGTATGCTTATCAACCATTCAAAACTACCCATTTTACTACCGTAAAACTATTATGTTCAGGACTATCTCTAAATGCAGTGGACATTTCTTGCTAACAATCTTCAGAAGTCCCTATATCTTTATTTAGTCTTTTTCAAATAGTAATGGTAATAAAATGGGCTGATTTGTTGTTCACAATTCAATAAATTAATGAGGCCAGCATGGTTTAACCCTTAAATTAGTCAGAGTGTGACTTCTATATTGTCTCAAATTCCTCAATGAATCATCCCACAGAATATCTCCCTTGTGGCTTATCTAGCAGATATGTGAATTGTGCTGATATTTGTGGGAAAGGGCAAAGCATATACTTTGCTTCTGCCATCAGTTTTGTTCCTGAAACTTAGATTTCCACACTGCCACTAGCCAATATCAAAGATAAGCTGGCCTGCCAAAAGAGGTATAAAAGCCGAGTCTATTCAAAAGCTTTGTAAGTCTGCTCTTCATCTACAAGCATGCTTAACTTCTTTGTTAAGAAGGATGGTTCCATTTCTGTAGTCCACAATGACTAACTTCTGAATGTCACAATCATTTGGGATCAATATTCTTATCCCTTCATTTCTGAACTCTTGAAGTGGCTGTAAATTAAATCTCAGAGGAGTCTATAACCTGATTTGCACAGAAGAAAGACATGAATATTTAACTGCTTTAGTATCCATTATGGAAAGTTTGAACGTACTATAATGCTGTTTAGCTTTATATAAATCTATGAAGGATTTGTGCTTTGCAGGACCTACTACACATTTCTATGTTGATGATTTTCATATTTACTCTGCAGATCGCACGTTTTACACAGGGAATAAATAGTTCTTTCTTATGAGGTCTGTACTAAACTGGGGAGAAATCGCACCTTTCAACTGCATGTCATTGATTATTTCAGCCATCATATTTCTTCACAGCAACTTCAGATAGATCCAGAAAAGCTGAAATTAATTTATGTGGGATCTGCATTGTTAAGATATATTATAGTTTGAGTTTTGCCAATTTTAACTTACATTTGTTATTAGTTTCACCATTAATTATCTGCTGATTTATTTTATCCAGAAAGCTGCTTCCTTTAGCTAGGATTCCAAGGCCCCCTGAATCCTTTCCAACAATCAAACAAGACATAACTGTGAGACATTGTGAAGTATTCACCTCTTAATCCATCATCAGTCATGTAGTTCCTACTGTCATTCCTTCAAGATAGTATTTTCCTCATTTCCCAAACATGTTTTTGTAACTGCAAATGCGTAGTTTCTCTAAGGTCATTTCTGTGGCTTTCTATACCTACATGTCCCTTTTTGGTTGAGGCTGGTGTGTTTCATTTTGCCTTGAGTGATGTACTTTTAGAATCTGTTCCAGAGTTTGATAACAACTTATTTTCTGTGCATTTTTCCCCAACAGCTCCAGTCAGCCAAATAAAATTGTTATGCTCTTTAACAAGAGGCTTTGGTCATCAAAGATGTTTTTCACTAGTTGTACCCTGTCATTTGGTGGACGTGTAAAACAGCCAAAACATTTTGAATACAAATACATGCATTAATTCAGAAGATTTTAAAGGTTAATATACAACTGAAACCAGAGATTTTTCTTTTGAGACTAACAGACATGCAACTAGAAAAAAACTCATGGAACTTTGTTTTTATGTATGACAACTGCTGTGAGACTATTATATTCATAAAAGTGGAAAGGTTTGGAACTGTCTACAACAGAGGAATGGTTGCTGAAAATGATGGAACTTGCAGAGATGGCCAAATTAACCTCTTTGATTAGAAAAGAAAAAATATCCACATTCATAGTAAATTGGAAAGCCCTCACAGGTATTCCTCAATTTATAACCATATTATAGTCCATAACTGCAGTTGTAAGTAATACCAGTGGTTAAACAGGTTGCCATGTGACTGCTCCCAATTTTACAATCTTTTTTGCAGGGTTCATTAAGTGGGTGTGCCACAATTGTTAAGCTAAGCCATTATCCACAACAGGTTTTGCTAGAGACTGGAAGTAAATACCTAGTAAAAAAAAAAGTTATAAACTGCAGTCATATGATGCAAACAGTTATAAATGTGAGCCAGCTGCTGAATATCCAAAATGCAATCACATGACCATGTCAGGGCCTGTGTATCAATGGCCATTAAAACAGGCAAGCTAGTGTTTATATATGTCAGACTATTTCTTACCTTCCTGCTATATATAACCTTCCTGCTATACCTATGTCTGGAAAAGTCATATCATCTTTTCCTTTCTTTTTTTTAGGAATGAGAAGAACTGTCAGGGTCCTTTGTGCTCTCTGAGTTTGGTGGTTTTCTTGCATATGTTTCATTGCCAACTAGGTAACATCATCAGTGCTAGTAAACTGATGCACTACATCATCAGTGCTAGTAATTGATGTACTACTGATAATGTTATCAAGTTTGGTAATGAAATGTCTGCAATAAACCACTCAGAGAGCACCACAGACTCACAATTTAGTGATAAGTTACAAATATTCTCTTCCAACAAGGAGAACAACAACATAACAACTTGCTTTAAGACCTTTCCTTGCTATAGCCAGCAGCTGGACATTTTAGAGTTTTAAAAATTACCCATACTTCATAACTTTTATTTGCCTCATTTTGGATTAGAATCTATATTTCATTTGCCACATATATCATTATGCCAAGCCTATTACCAAAATTCCAGATAGATATCCTCCCTCTTCTCCTTTGGCCTTGGGACAAGAGATTATATTGTTTAAATCTTGGAGAGTTTATTCTGACTACAGTTAGGTTAGATCATATGTTATGTTTTGGATGATAAGAGGAAGCATCAGAACATTCCATTCTGGGTGGAAAACATATACAGAATATTGAATTCCAAGTTTCTGTTAGATGAAAAATGTCTTGCTATTTATATCTTCCAAATTCTCTTCAGACAGTCGTTAATTTGATTGTGGCACTCCACACAAAGACCGGCAAAATGTCTTGTTTTAGATGACTATTGAAATTTTACTTGATATGAAAAGCTTTTGTTTTACATTTTAATTTCATTTTAATATTGTTTTCCATGTAATCCATTTCTAGAACATTGATTAGCAATGCAATTTTTCTATGCTGAAATAAATGTATTACAAAAATATGTTTTGTTGAGGTATTTGGAGAAAGTCTTATTTCATTTTAAATAATTTTCCTTATGCTTCTTCACACATATCATCTATTTTGTCATCTTCTATGTACATGTAAATATTATACAATCTAAGAAGCCATGATCAAACTGTACCAGAATTATATTTTCAAATTGGGTGCTCTAATTACTGGAAAGATTTGCTAGGATGAGATTGAATACCATGTGCCATAATGGCGCATTGCTGAATTACACCTTTAAAATGATTTTTTTTTTCCTGATGATGAATAAAGAGTTTGATGATGGTCATGCTTAGTAGAATATCACACTTTTGATTACCAGGTTCTTTCATTTTAAAACCTTTTTGATTAACAATACAATGGTAGATGTTTTTCATGATAAACAATTTTAAAGTATTTTGGATTGTCTATTATTGTTTATGGTATTATTATGCTCTTCAGTTAATTCTTAAACTGTAATACAGAGTCTTGTAATATACACAACATATTCATTTCCATATTTTAAAATCAAACATTACAGATTTTGAAAAAAAAAAAGCTGAATGGAGTTTGTCAATAATAATGATCTACTGTAATAAATTTTACTATTCTCTTAAAAATATTTCACATCTAGCCATATTTGTCAAATCTGAAAAAATGGAACCTGGCAAGGCCAAGAAAAGGAAGAAAAGTTTTTTTTGGGAAAAGCAGTTTTCCATGGCAAAATCATTGATTTCAATCATGTAATAACAACATTCTTTTATTATAAATAATTCAGAGAGCTATAGCTAATGGGAGGTTTAAAAATGTTAATAAATCTTTTAAAGGAAATTGGGCTTCTGTTAAATGCCTACTTGAAAGTATATTTAAAGGCTATAGTGACCAAGACTCTTTTATGAATCTCCATAGATAGATACAGTTGAACTAATCTCATATAGTATGTGGGTTTCTTTTGTTACCATTCTGGACATAGAGCAGAATACAATCCTATCATTAATAGGATAAAACAGAACATTTCTTATAAAATAGAGATTCCTTCTTTTTTTGAAAAGGATATTAGTAAAAATATTGATATTCATGGACCCCATTGATCATTCAGCAGTTCCCTTTAAGAAATAGATAAATTGTGCACAGTGGGAATTGAGATTTAAAACAGATTATATCTATGAGAAAGCAATGCATCTTCAACAATTGATTTGCTTTAGCAACAGACCGCATACTGTCCCCTATGTCTCATATAATATGGTGCATTCTCCAATTGTTCAAGTTGACTAACACTTAAAACAGGTTAATCAGCATATTGACTCTCTTTTACGATAACAAATAAGACCAAATTTATTTTTGTCCTTTCTAGAGGAAGAAATTTCAAAGAAGAGTCGATAGAACATATCAATCTTCATTTGATCTTTTCACCAAGGACAACCAGTGGTCTAAGGTCATCTTTTGTGTGTGAGTGATACCCATAACAACACAGCTTTTCAAAATGCATTTAATTGCTATTTTATCTCACCACTATGATTAGCATGGAAATGCTCATATCAATTACATATTTTCTGAACAATATTATTATGATAATTTAATTGTTTGTTCTTGATTCATTTTCAGGAAAAGACAGTACAAGATTTTTTTTTTACTGATGTTTTATTCATACATATTTGAATTATAGTATTAATGTTATTATTTGCAAAAGGATATCATAATCTATTGCTTTTTGCAATCCTAATGCATTAAGGAAGTTTTTCCAACCTTATACCTTCCAAATGGAGTTTATTCTTATGTGAGGTAAGTCCAATACATTAAAAACACCCTGGGTTGGATACAGTGTGCGATATAGAGAAATAGGGTCATAGTATCTTTGCAGATGTATCTCTTGTTATTACAGTCTCTTTGGATACTACAATAATGCTAAAAACTGTCAATATAGATAATGTAGGCATTATGTTTACCATTAGTTAAAATGTCTGACATTTTTTTTTAAATAGACAATATCCTTGCATTACAGTAAATATCATACTGGAAAGAGGTTTGCCAAAATGCAATTGTATTTTCTCCCACTTCTTCAGATTTAATTATTACAGATTCACTCCCCTCCACCCTTACTTGGTAGCTCCCACATGGTTGCTAGATAGGATCAGATGAAGCTGGAGATTCTTCTCTCTCTTGACCTATAGTAGAGTGTCTACTGCAGCAGAAAATCCAGAATTGTCTTCATCCTGGATGTACTATATACTTATAGTGAATGGTGAGGTGGGTGGGGAAATAGGAGATATGTGGGGTGAATCTTATGCACAAAGTTGTGTCACTGGCATCTGTTGTAGTTTCTAACAGTCCTTCAAACTCACCATAACCCTTCTAGGGAAACAGATATTCCAAATGCCTCTTCCTGGATCTATCATGCAAAATAAATTCTGTCCTATAGTTTTCTATCCACTGGAAAAAGAGTGGGTGAGGAAAACAGTGGTAGTGTGCTACCAGTTCAGCCCAGTTCTGGCATACCGGTAGAACTAAAGATCAGCTGGCAGAGAACTGGTTCACTCTGAGTCTCTCCAGCACTCTGCTATTGGGCGCACCCACCAGCCTGGGATCTCATACTGACCTTTATTCCCTGATGTTGAAGCACAGTTGTTTTATGCGGCACAGTAGATTGCTGCGCATCAGCTGTTGAAGCTACGGGGAGAGTGTAGGATTGCAGGAGATGAGTAGGAAAGCCGCTGAGCCTGCACAAAGTGTGTGTTTGGTGCGCATGTGCACAAATTGTATGTATGCATGCAAAGCACCCACCAAACCACGCCCACCAAACAGATGGTAAACCACTTTGAAACCCACCAGTGGAGAAACAGCTTTAGAATGCAAGGAGCCACTTCATCCATAAGCAATGAATGATGGGATATTCAACAATCCTACATAATAGACAAATGCAAACAAAAGACCAATGGATTAATATGTCTAGCAATTAACGTAATATTTTTGGGTGGACAGATGAAAGAAAACCTTTGTGGAAAGCTACAGCAATTTCCAATTTTGGCACAAGTCTTGCTTATATATATCTGGGTGGCATGTTTGTATACAGCCTTTGATAATGGTAACTCTTTCTTTAATCTGAGGCACAAAGAGAAGCAGAAACAGAGGTTCTGATGTCAGCCCTTGATAGACTAGGTTAGGAAACAGACATCACAGAAACTATTGGAATTTTTAATGGGCATAATAATACAACCATGAAAACATGGTAAGTCTTTCTCCCTCCTTACCCCATACCAAAGAAACAAGTTGGGGAAACTGACAAGATAAGTAAGAGGTAGCAAAAAGAATATGATTATGACATGGCTGTTAAACTCGCAGCCCATGGGCCAAATACATCACACACTAGCCATGCCCAGTTTAGTGAAAGGGGAAAAAGTTGTGATATGTCACGTGATGTTGCCATGACGACGCAAGTCTGACACCCCTGGGTTTATGACAAACATCTTAGAAGGAATCCTCCCAAATTTCAAAAACTGTAAATGGAATCATTAATGTTAAGAATGTAAGTAACCTAACAGTTATTTGCATTGGAAATATATAAACTAGGATAGACATGTTAACACTGTCTTTAAGAGAATGCTAAAAATGTAATTGGGTGTGGTTCCACAAGTGGCCATAAGATGGAGCCATAAACCTGGGTTGTTTAGTCTCAGTGAGTCTCTGTTCCTTCTGTTGGACAGTGTTGCCGTTCCTCCAAATGACTGTTACTGATCATTGATGTAAGTCTGTTACTGAACTGTTTTTGATACTGGACTTTGATATTTGGATTATCCCTGAACTGAAAACTGACTGCTTTACCTGTGAATGACTTGGACTGCTTATCTTGGACTTTGCTTAAACATTTATGGGAAGTAAAAAACCTACATTTACTGTACAGTGTATCTGTGTGCTGTGTGTGTGTGATATTCATCACTACTCTCCCTACGTCTCCCTGTATGCACTCATTCTTCTAACGGGGAATTAGCTCCACTCTCTATAATAAAGTATGATTGGATATACAGTACTTTCTGTTTGGACTATCTTGCAAGGTAGCATATCCAAATTAACTTCTTCCAGTCTGTTGGGATAATATACTCTTGACAATACTGTTCCTTGTGAGTTACATCCCATCTGTTACAGAAGTCCTGGAAAGCAGAACTCATATAGGCAGGTCCATTGTCTGTTTTGCCTCCCAGCGAGGCAAATGATTGATGACATGTTTTACAGCTTCTCCCCTTTGAGGAGTAGCCAGAATAAACCCTGAATATGTATCAATGGAAACGTGCAAATATTTCCAAGGGGCAAAAGGTGGATACTGAGTTACATCCATTTGCCAAATTTCACAAGCTTTTAATCCTCTAGGATTTACTCCTATGGGAATGGAATGTCCTTGCTTACTACATGTGGGGCATTGTTGAATAATGGCACCAGCTTCTGCCTGAGTGAGAGAAAATTGTTTTTGTAATGCCTTTTTATTTTGGTGAAATTAGTCATGGCTTTGGGCTGCTGTCAGATTAAAAATTGATTTACCTGATGCAGCTGCTGCAGCTGCATCTGCAATCTTGTTTCCCTCCTGTAATATACCAGGAAGAGGTTNGTAATGCCTTTTTATTTTGATGAAAATAGTCATGGCTTTGGGCTGCTGTCAGATTACAAATTGATTTACCTGATGCACCTGTTGCCGCTGCATCTGCAATTTTGTTTCCCTCCTGTAGTATACCAGGAAGAGGTTGATGGCTCCTGATATGTGCTACAAAGAATGGATACCTACGATTATTGATACATTGTTGTAGAGGAAGCATCAATTTTAACAAAGGAACAGATATGCTAGGAGATAAATAGGCTTGATATANTAACTGCATGGAATATCCCATGTGGTGCGAGTGACAGTAATGAGATCACCCTTAGTGCTCGGATCCCAATAAATATGATGGCTATTGATACATTGTTGTAGAGGAAGCATCAATTTTAACAAAGGAACAGATATGATAGGAGATAAATAGGCTTGATATATATTTTTCAAAATCTGAGAAACATATAAGGAATCTACTATTAAATTAAAAGGA
>BHFT01013291.1:0-26793 GCA_004320025.1 Laticauda laticaudata
GGAAGAAAGCTGGATGTTTTTATGTTTTGTTTGTTTTTATTTGTCCTTAAAAATCAATAAAACTTAACCAAAAAAAAAGCATTGGTGACACTTCTTCAGTTACGTTGTTCAACAGGGTACAGGTACATTACTAGGAATCATCAGATGGGCACAAAATTTGAGCGGACTAGAATCTGCTTTGACAGACCAAGACTCAGGAGGTTTAAAGTTCCACTTTAGATTTTTGTAAGTCTTAAGACTCCCTTTTTACTTTTTGAACAACCATCACCCCATGCACAAAATGTTTGGTTCTACCCAAAGGGAAAGTGGTGGGCCAGTTCTGTTTTTACACTTCTGATATTACAACTTACTGCTGTCAATTGTTTTCATTGGTTAGGACTTTCTTTCTAATGAGTTCTTTCCACTCAGGTTAGTCAAAAAGTTCTGAGTGTTCTTATTGTTAGCACCAATCAGTTCATTGTCTATCAGCTGTATTGCTAGTCTTTTAAGTGCAGGACACTAAGCCTCAGGATGAAGAAGGTAAGGATTTCTATGATGCTTTGAAAATGAAAGGGACAAACTCACCTCTTGTGTGTTCACCAGCACCTACTAAGAGTTGATAAAAAACATGGAAAGTTCGTTCATCCTTGGCCTGGCGAATGGCACGGGACTTCTCCAAAAGATCTGGGACACTCTAAGTTAAGGATAGCATATATGGACTATTTCTTTCTCCTTAGACACCCAGGGCCATCAAGGCTTGTCAGTCATCCCACCTGGAACCTTCTGCCCCTGGGGGCTTCTAATACTTTGGATCAGACCTGATATTTCTAATACTTTGGATCAGACCTGATATTTTAGCCATCACGATCTGCTCAGGATCTGATGCCCACTCAAACTCAAATTCTATCCAACTAGAGAACTGGGCCTGTGGTCTCCCATGGCCCAAACTTACAACTTCTATTCTCTAACAACAAGGATACATGTCTCTATATTGGCTCCAACAATGTAGCCAGCTACATCAAAATTAATCCGAATAAATTTACCCTGTGGGTAGAAAAAGACATAGGGAAATGAGAGAGAGATCAGAAAAATGGTGTGGCTGATACAGAAAAATTGTTTGGTATTTTAAATATTTTTTAGTTGCCAGTGAACAGCAGAAGCTGTTAACAGATTCCTCTGGTCAATTCAGTTAATAATGAATCTTTTCTAAATAGAGGAGAAACCACAAAAACAAGAAAAGCTAACATAAAGTAATAATACAGTGGAATGTGACACTCAATCTTCTGCCTTTCATCTATGAGGAAGAGAAAACCTTTGTATTTTTCTTTCCTTTCAAAGGAGTGGCTAAAAACCAAAAGCCTTTCTCAAAAAATACAAAAGGAAGCTGAAAAAAAAGACTTTCACCAACAAAACTGGTTTTTCTTCCAAAGGAAGTGTATGGAGTTTGTTGGCATAGGATTTCAAAAAGGCATTTATATATTTTGTCCTTTCTAAAGAATGGAATCAAAGAAATGGTACATGAAAGTTTAAGGCTATATTTAAAAGGGGTTGTAACCTTTCAAGGCTCTTTTTTTTTTTGTTCTCTGAAGTATTTAAAAGAGCAAAGTGGGTATCCTCAGCTGAAGCTGCCCAATGCATCATTAAATTTTCATGCCAAAATATCAGAGCAGTTTTTCACGGGTGAGCAAAGGGTGAAAATGAATGCAACACAAGTAGTCTTCATTTAACACATTCAGTGACTGTTTGAAGGTACAGTGGTGCAGAGCTGGGGTATTTATAATTAGTCCTTGAAGTAGCAGCCAATGTAGCATTCCTTGATTTGGATATTTAGCAGCCAGACTGCAATTATGATGTTGCAATGCCCCATGGTCACGTGACTGTCAGTTTGCAACCTTCAGTGGTGGCTTCCAATTAGCAAAGTCAGTGGGGAAGCCAGCAGGAGATTGCAAATAGTGATCACATGATTGTGGGATATTGTGATCACACATGACTCACACCTAACCATGGTAACTGGGATTGCCAGAACTGCCATCGTAAGTTGGAGCAGTCACATGATGTCACATCTTTCACCTATGTTGCTTAGAAAGGGAGTTTCTGGTCCCAATTTGTACCAAAGCCCCATTTTACCCCTTGAAAGCCATGATAATGCAAAAATAAAGTTACTCCATCCTCTTGAATGCTATCATTATACACGGTCATATTCCTCGCAGTCATGACCAAGTGAAGCCCTTAGGCCGAAGGTTTGTCCAACATTGTAACTGGGCAACCCATTCTTAATTTATGCTTATGAGGAGGAGTTGCTGGAAGCCAATGGCCAAATCAAACAAAAGAACAGTTCTTGGCCTGCTTCCTGTCCTTCAGATCTCCTCATCAGCAAGCCAGACGTAATACTGCCTCTTTCAAGAAAGTGGCTGCACAGCTTAACTTTTCATTTTTTCCGAAACAGAAAGATGATTAAAAAAAAAAAATACAGATTTACCAACATGAGACGATCTACTTTCAAACTTAGAATCCTTTTGGCAAATTTCTGGTTTTGTATTCAGTGGGAAGGAGGGCCTTTTACTTAATAACACCCCAATTGAATGTTGTCAACCCTGAAGTGATCACAGAACATAGAATAACAGAGTCAGAAGGGACTTTGGAGGTCATCTAGTCCAACCCTCTGCTCGAGCAAGAGAGTCTATTCCAAACATTGGCCTCTACCTACGATCAAATTCACAGCCTCCTGATTTGGCTGAGGCCATCTTGGAGTCTTCAGGGCTGCCTGTTAGAGTTCCAAGTAACAAGCCCAACACAATCAACATTTTGAGGCCTGGAGTTTCCTCAAAGTACGAATTTATTAGGAATGTCATATTGGCACAGCTGGTGAAAACCCGACTTTGAAAGACCCGAGGTTTTCCCCACCCAAACTAACCGCAAAGTCCATGCCCCCGGGTCAGATGTCCATCTCATAGTCCAACCAGGTCACCGTCCCAACTCCAGCTGGTTTCAGTCCACGTCTTCCCGGCACCTGGTGAGAGCGACCTTGGTTCTCAGGAGAAAGAAGTTTATTTTGGCTACACATCCCCAGCTATATCTATCTCCCCTCTCCTGTTCCTGGCCTTGCTGTGACAGCCCTGATGATGCTCCAAAATGACTTACACTGAGCTGACACTGCCATACAGTAGAGGGAGAGGGGAAAGAGTTAGATAGGGTTTGTAGCCAAAACAATAAAACTTTCCTGTGGGAACCCAAGAACATTCTCACAGGCCAGAGGGGCAAAGTAACCAGCCAGTTCCTGGATTGGGCAGCATGACCCAGTGATTTGGGGGAAAAGGGAAAACTTTTACTTTTAATTAGGTGAAAGCCGCAAGAACATTTACAATCAGCTTTCGCCAGTTATGCCAATAGGATCTACCTGATAAAACTGTTCTTTGAGGAACCTGCCTACCTTGGAGTTCTAATTTCTATGGGTTTATTACTTGGAATGCTGACAAATGTCTTGTATCACAGTTCCCATCTCTGCAATGCATTCTCCATATTGGATGGGGAATTCTGGGAAGTTGGGAGTCCACACCATCTTCAGCTTGCCTAGTTAGAAACACACTGCTGTATACAAACTTTCTCCTCTTTGGTGCCTTGCGGGTGTGTTAGACAATATTTTAATTGCTAGCCAGCTAGGGAATTGTTGGAATTCTGTTCCAACACATTTGAAATAGAGGAAGAGTGTAGCAGCTTAACAGATTTCAACAGGAGAGATTATTTTACAAGAAAAGATATCCTTATAACAGTTTGGCAGCTATTGCCACCTGCTATAGTTGTGTGGGAAGCAATCTTAGCCCGAAGGGAGACCCCACACACATATAAGGTGACAGAATAATTCATTTAAGAAGGGTACAAACTACCCAGTAGAACAGTGTTTCCCAACTTTGGCAACTTTTAAGATGGATGGATTTCAACTCTGAGAATTCAAGTCCACCCATCTTAAAGTTGCCCAGGCTGAGAAGCACTGTGTTAGAACTAGGATTTGATGTCCCAGATCTGAAAATATTTTCCACTGCTAAGGAAGATGCTATCTTCTGTCTCAAATCAAGGGCTCAGTTGGTCTGAAATTGGAAGCTGCTAAACAGGATCCTCATTCCATAAATTTCTGAGGTAGATGACAGGGTGGGAGGGGATTTCTCCATCCACGAGACTTACGAATCGTGAGGAATTGTCGTTTTTCACCGTTTTTGCATTGCCGAAGGCCTCCAAAATAGGGTTGGCTTGCAGTAGCTGATGCTCCAGTTCTCCCTAGATGAAGGAAAAGGAAGGAGGGAGGAGGGAAAAGGGGTTAGCAGCAACTTATGCAGGCCTCTGGCCTCGCAAAGCTTTTGGCCGAGGAAGTACTCGGAGAAACTCCAAGGTTAGCCAGGGGGAAGCTGTTTCCAAAAATTACTCACGTAGGAAGCAGGGCTGGAAGTCTATGGAAGTTGGGATGGGGATGACATCACAAAAAAATACAATGGGAAAGCAGAGCAGGGAGCAAGACAGGGGAAACAAAAAAAAATATCAAAGGGTTAAATTAGACGATGAACAATACAATGAGAACACAACCACAATAATGTAAGGACATAAACTGGGGACCAACACAACAAAAAAAGGGGAGGAGTAGGAGATCTCCAACACCTGGCTTTCTTTCCCAGCCCCTCCCCTTAACCATGCCCCCCCCCTTGCAAATGCGGCATTGTAACTCTGGTAAGGAAAGGGGTTCAAGGAAGCGACTCCAGCAACAAGCAAAGTGTGCAACTGATGAGAAAAGCATTTGAAGAACAATTCTAAGTGTAGGTGGGACTAGGAGCAGCAGCCAGTGGTAACGACCCACAATCAGCACAGGAGGATGGGGTGAGGAGTGGAGAGGTGGGGAAGATGGCATGTCAGCAGCATGCATTAGACTTTCTTGCCTGTTTGGTTTCATTGAGGAACTCCAGCTGAGGCAGCAAGACAACAGAGGGGATATTAATATCATCTTCCATATGGAAACAACCACACACACACACACATACTCATAGAATCTCCACCAAGACTGTAAAATTAGGCACAGATACAGGGGGGGNGGGGGGGGGGGGGGGGGGAGATGGCTTTTCATGCAATCAGAGAAGGGAAGCACCAAAGGGAAAAATGAGGAAGCGACACATTGCATGTAGGAAGTTCCAAGATTGAATGTCAGACAGTTTTAAGCCCCAACACAGAGAGGAGTTCGGGTTGGCCAACAGTTCCTTTGGAGCATCCTTGCAAAAAGACAGGGAGAAAGAAACCCTTCATGATTCCATCCGGCCTCAGATAATAATCTTCTTTGAAAGGAGATGGCTAGAATCACTGGAGCCCAAGTTCTTCCTCTAAAGCAGTGGTGGGTAACATTTTTGGGCTCCTGTGTCAAAAATTGTACGTGCGCTTGCATGCTCGCGCTCGCATGCCAGCACCCAGAAGGTAATGCGCCCATGCCCCCTACACATGCATATGCAATCCCCACCCCCGTCACACCCTTACTTGCATTATGCCTCACAACTGATTTTTGGCCAGCTTGAGGCCTTTTTTGGCTTCCCAAAGGCTTGAGGAAGCCTTCTGCAGGCTTTGCAGGCCGAAAACTAGCCTTGTTTTGTTACTTCCGGTATTTTCGGAAAAACAAGAAGTGACAAAATGGAGCTAGTTTTCAGCCTGCAAAGCCTGCAGAAGGCTTCCTCAAGCCTCTGGGAGGCCGAAAATTAGCTGAGGCGCACGCATACACAGTGAGGTAAGTTTGTCTGTAGTTTGTGTGCCGGCACAAATGGCTCTGTGTGCCACCTGTGGCACGCATGCCATAGATTTGCCATCACACATAACAGAGTGAACTCCCGTTACTTGTTCCAGCTTCTGCCAACCAAGCAATTTGAAAGCATGTAAAATGCAAGTAGAAAAACAGGGACCACCTTTGGTGGGAAGGTTCCATGTGTCTTCGATGTTTAGTCATGCTAGCCACATGACCATAGAGATGTCTTTGGATAGCGCTGGCTCTTCGGCTTTGTAACAGAGATGAGCACCGCCCCCTAAAGCTGAAAATGACTAGCATATATGTGCGAGGGGAACCTTTACCTTTACTTAAGTTCTTCCTCTAGGGTTGTGTCCACAAGATGCAAGAATATTCAAGAGATCACCCAGGTGTCCTAGGAGATCTGCTAGGCCCCTGCAGTTGAACTCTTAAGATTGAGAGGAAGCAACCAAAAGGGCCCAAAACTATACAGGTGAAGAAAAATATAACAAATGGCTGACCTACTGATTGAAAGGAATGATGTGAAAAGGCCAAGCAAGGACTCATTTCCTTCAACAAAGGACATGACAACATTAATTCAAACCCAACACTGGCTCTCAATCCTGCCTCGGTGTGTGCCACAGCCTTGGAAGCCAAATTCCATATGGGCAGTCTGAGGGTGTGTTGAGTGAACAGAAGAAAGCACTTTTGCATGCTTTTGAAAGGCTCTTCAGGGGATCACCTTTTCACACATGCCAGGGCCATCTGCTGGTATTTGGAAGAGCTTCCAGACTGGCCCCAGTTCAAATTAGATGCTGGGTTACATCCTAGGCATCAGATGGGGGAGCTCATTGGCTCCGCTTCAGGAATGCAAAACTAGAGCTGGCAAAGGGGTCCTACCAGTCTGCCATGCCCTTTCTGGGTTGGCACAAGGGAGAGCAGGCGACTGCTGCTGTGGCTGAAACTGGATGTGGCCCCACACTCACCGGCACATTATGGTCCTTCCGGGCTTTATGAGATGAAGCCACATGTGCTAAGTACTGGATCACTTTCTTCGTGTTCTCTGTTTTGCCAGCACCTGACTCACCTCTGCAGAGAACAGACATCAGATGAGAAAACAAATGGATCCTACTCACACCTCTCCTTCTCAGGGCTGAGCTTAGAACTGTGGTTTCCACAAAGAGTTCAGTATTTTACTTTCTGAATTCTGAATTTTTGCTTCCTGACCCTGTCCCATCAGCAGCATCCTACCAAAAAATATGGATGGGAACCAGAAGGTACTTGGCTCCAATTCCATCATGGTCCTAAACACACTAGGAAAAAATATTAACAGTAATAATACTAAAAACTATCATGGAAACTGGCATGAAAAGTGGTTGGTTATAGAATATGGATAGTCTTGATCTAGGGTAACCTTTGTCTAGTCAAAGTTGTTCAACTTCTCTAACTTAAGAGAAGGGTAAGAAAAAAAATTATCTTTTTCCATCAGAGTAGATGGAATAAAAAGCAATTTTAAAGATTTGCCATCCCTCTTAAAGGTTTGTTTTTATAAACAAACTTAGACTACTGAGTAAAATGTGAGAAGGGATTTTGGCACTTTAAGCAGCCTTTTCTAATTATGTAATCAGGGAATTTTAATCCCAGCACATTTGGAGGGCACTAAGTTGCTGAAAGTAGAAGGCAGCTACACATGATTTTTGTTTAATTATTGACTCATTTTCAATCAGATCAACTTCACAGATTCCATAGCAGGTTACTTGGGGCGGGGGGATGGGACAAATCACTTATTTCCAGTCTGAAGGGAACAGGAATAAAGCTGGCATTCGCCAATGACTTTTTTGAGATTGCAGGATTGTTTAAACCAACCTTTGAACAATATTTCTTACAAGACTAAAACAACCGACTGCTTCTCTTCTAAGTACAATTGCATGAAATGCAACGAAAGGCTAGCACTTTGGGCTACCAAGTTTTTAGAGCCTCTGGTAACCCCCGTACAGAACGATTTTCACTCTCTCTCTCCTCTGAGCATCTCCTTCTACAGCCCCTCCCCGCTGCAAGCAATACTCACGTGCATAAGATCGACTGATCCTCTCGATCTGGGGGCCAGAAAGAGAAAAGAATCAGGTCAAAAATGCTTGTTCCCATTTCCTGAAGACCATTTCCCTCCACGAGGGGGCATCAGAAACAGACATCCCCCAGCTGCAAAAGGCGAGACTTCATCAGCTCCCATCTGCCCACTCTTATCCACTCTGTACACCCTAAAAGTACTCATTCTTCTCCTTTCTGCTTCAGTCTGGAATGGGGCACTGTTTAAACTTTTCCGTCCCCTTTACTTCTCACAGCCATGTGGGTATCTAATTTTAATCAAGTGGATGTATTTCCTAGAGAGCAAGAAGGTAAAATGAAGAGGGGGCAGGGCCTGAAACAAAAAATTGAAAGGGCCATTTAGGTTTTCCCACCCAAATCCTCTCTCTTAGTCTCTTTTTCCTCTGTTTTACTCACAGCACATTTTAAGACTTGGAGTGAAGCATCTCGGCAAAGGCTTGCAGAATAGCAGTAGCAATAGCACTTAGACTTATATACCTCTTCACAGTGCCTAACAGTCCTTTCTAAGTGGTTTACAGAGTCAGCATATCGCCCCCAACAATTTTGGGTCGCCATTTTACCCACCTCGGAAGGATGGAAGGCTGAGTCAACCTTCAGACTGGTGGGATTTGAACTGCCCAATTGTCGGCAGAAGTAGCCTGCAGTACTGCATTCTGACCACTGCGCCACCGTGGCTCAGAAGGCTTTTGAGGGTCGCGATGGAATCAGGCCCAGCCCCCTGAGCCTCAAGGGCTGTCCACACTTGACATGTAGTAAAGCCCCCCTTTATCACCCACTCCAAACACACACCCCTTTGTGAGTCTTCCAGTGTATACCTTGCAGCATGCTTCGGTAGGCAGTCTCCGAGATGGCATAAATGTGAGGCGGCATCTCATGACGTTTTTTGCCCCGATACATCTCCACAATCTGTTCTGTGTAGATGGGCAAATTCTTGTAAGGGTTGATGACCACACAGAAGAGCCCTGAGTATGTCTGCCATTTGAAGAGGGAAGACAGAAAGTCACATCAGAACTGCCTCCCCAATGTGACTGCAGTTCCTTTTTGTTCACACAATTGCACACCTTCTTGGGTCTTACAGCTTACAATCAAAACACTTTCTCTTCTAAAGTTGCTGCTTCAAATAAAATAGTATTCAAAAAACATATGTTTCTTTCTGCTTCAAGAAAAACCTGGGAAAAAAATATCAGAAAATAAAGCGAGAGGAGCCAAATTCACCGCCTGCTATTTTTAACTCTAAAGCATGACAATGACCTAATTCACACAAAATATTAAGCCAGACATGTCATTTGTTTGGGTTCATCTTTACATGAACCCAGACTTTTGGGGCTATTAATCCATGGCTTAGAGCTAAGCATTATGTGTGGATTAAGGCCCTCAAAATTTTCACAAACAGAAGCTTAACATGATGTGTGATCCCAGACAGACAAGGAGATGGTTGTTAGAAACAACACCTAGTGACCGATTTCTTGTATTTTGCAGGCAAGAAAGGGGAATGTCTGCTTAGAGAAAAATAGTGGTTTCAACCTTGAGATGTTTTTCCTACTGCTGAAATGAAAAATCAATGGGACACTTTTTGTTCAGTTTTCTCAACCCTGGGAAGGCCCAATGGCTCAGTAGTTCAGAAGTGATGGCTCAGTGATTAAGATGGCTTGGTTGGAGACCCAAGCATCGCGCAATGGAATGAGCACCGACCTCCACTTAGCTCCTGTTCGCCTAGCAGTTTGAAAGCATGCAAATATGAGTGGATAAATAGATAAATAAATAAATACTATTTCAGTGGGGAGGAAATAGTGCTCCGCAATGTCATGCTGGCCACATGATTATGGAAATGTGTTTGGACAACACTGACTCAACAGAAATTATTACTGTTTCCTACAATCGGCAACAACTAGTGGGATAAAATCTGCAAGGACTCCTTTCCTTTCCTTTCTTTCTTTCTTTTCCCAATCCTGGCTGCTTTCTGAAGTACAGTGCTGGCTTGGAAGCCTTGGAAAGTGATTTGCACATCTGAAGGATGTCCCAGCACAGAAACCAGTGAGATTCCTCCTTTTTTGCAATCTCAAGAATAGATGGAGGCCAAAAAAATAGCACCTTGTCTAGAATTCACCCTCCCAAAACAACACCTTTCAAGCCTTTGCCTCTTCTTGGTAAAGCCCTCTGAATGTATTTACCTTTAAAAAAATTGCTGGCATAAGAAAATTGTTTGCCAACATCCCACAAATGAAAGGTACATGCCATCTCCTGGTGCCCAAAGAGGAGCCCAAGTCATCTGGGCAGATTGCAAAATGATTGTTGGGGAGTGGGGGATGGGCTGTCATTAAAGTTTTTCAAGGGGACATAATATATGTTTCCTTTGTTCTTTTTAGCTTTATCCTGCTGCATCCTGTAAGCATCATTTTTGTGCCAAAAGTGGCTTTTCAAGAGGCAATTGGCCTTTCTGGCTATTCTTTGAAGATGTTTTGCTTCTCATCCAAGAAGCTTCTTCAGCTCTGACTGAAGAATTCAGCCCCGCCATTCAAAGTGTCACGGTTCCAAGTAACAGACCCAACACAATCAAACCTCTGAGGCCTAGGTATTCCTTGGGATGTCATATGAGCACATCTGGTGAAAAACTGACTCTGAAGGTCCCACGGTTTTCCGCATCCAAATTAAAGATCAACGTTCTTTCCGCCAGTCCACATGTTCATCACATGGTCCAATCTGGTTCCAACCACAACCCCAGTTGGTTTCAGCCAACACCTCCCCAACATCTGGTGAGAATGTCCATGATTCCCAGGAGAAAGAATTTTAGTTTGGCTACAAGTCCCCAGATATCTTTATTCCCCACTTTTGTTCCCACAGCTCCAGCCAGTGTAGCTGTGGTAGCCCTGAAGATACTTCAAGCATGACTTGAGACTTTCAAGAAGAGATTGGACTGCCATTTGTCAAAAATGGTGTGGGGCCTCCTGCTTGGGCAGGGGGTTGGACTAGATGACCTACAAAGTCCCTTCCAACTCTGTTAATCTATAATCTGATCTAAAGCTAAAGAAGCTTCCTGGATGAGAAGTGAAACGTCTTCAAAGAAAAATCAGAAAGTCCAGTTACCTCTTGAAAAAGCAGTCATGACGTGGATGGCTGAGAATCTCCACAGACATAAGCAACATTTTTTATTTGTATCCCACCTTTATTATTTTTTACAAATGATGAATGTACCTAAAGCTATATTATGGTTTTCCTAAAATTTCCTAGTTTGGTGCAGTGGAAAACCAACATTGGATATTAAGGAATGAGGGGGTTCCAGGAGGCATAAAAAAAGATGAAGGGGCATTGCTCAAACAGCTAATAAAAGCTGATTTCTACAAGCTTCCATGCAGCAATGCCTCTGGGTTTCCCTAACTTGAATCCAAGCGTGCAGTTTTGCTTTTGGCATACTATTGCTAGCCTACCTACTTTCCAAACAGGTTTCTAGCACCATGCCAACAGACAAATTTTGTCCACTTGACCTAAGTCACTGGATGCCATTGACCTTGGCTGACAATAAGGGAAATATGCTGAAATGACCTTCCCTAACCTGGAGTGTTTTCAGGTGCATTGGAATGTAACCTCCCATTATTCTGTTAACCACCTTGCCTGAGGATCTTAGGAACTGAATGCATCAGGACCTCAGAAAGTAGGGGAAAGATTGCTGAGGGTGATGCTAAAAAATGCCTTTTTTGCTACAGGCTGGAATACCTGGGAAAGAGCAGCCTGGAGACCAAAGTGTAAAAACAACTGGCTGGAGTGACACCAAGGCAGGGAGAAGCCGATTTACAAGAAAAATACCAACACTGTTATTAAAGGAACTGTCTGGGAAGGCTGAAGAATCCCCTTTTCAGGTTTTTTTTTTTTTTAAACAGAAGATTATTTTCTTTTATCTTGAAGATAGGTTCCATGGGGCTGAATCACACAGATGAAGGCTGCCGGTTAGGAGAAGGCAAGAGTGCAGTTTCCTGCTTCTAAGAAGTGGTGTGTTGTTGCGGTGGTTGATGGCAGCGCCCTTGGGAGAATTCATTTCACACCCTGACGACTACTGTTCTGGCTGAACAGGTCTAGTCCGTTCCCCACCCCGATACCCAGCTACAGGGTGGAGATCATCAGAGGCAGCGGGGAGGGAGGGGGGGAGAGGACAGGCACTGCGAGTCAGAGATGACGTACCGTGGAGGGAATGTTTTGGCCCAATGCCTTCCCAGGGTAGCCTTTTGTGCCCAGTTGGGTACCAGGGAAACCAGCAGGGCAAGAGAAATACGTGTCTCTTGCTCCTTCCCTTTAAAAGCAGCTCTGCATGATGAGGCGAAGTAGGTCCAGCCTCACCCTTTTCGAGCATTGTTGCGCAGAAACACAGAGATACTTCACAAGCAGGGAAAAAAACCCAACTTTCTGTCCCAAATCAGCTCTTCTCTTCCAGTCCTGACGTCTGCTCAGAAGGAATAGCTTGGCATCTAACCAAGGCTGCATTCCATTCAAGCAGGGGAAACAGTCCAGCACGTCGCTGTTTAAAATCTGGAAGTGTTCTTCTTAAGATGTCCTGATGGATATCAAAAGGTTTGGACCACATAATTCCCATCATGACTTGCAACTGTTCATGCTGGCTAATTGTTGAAGTCCAAGCCATCTGGAATATTGGCCAGTGTATTTTTGAGCTGAGAGAGAGAGACACACACACACGGCCGCTGCAAACTAGAATTTCTGGATTACATGTGGAATTAAACAGGGGAAAGAATTGTATTTAGTAGCTCTTAGAAGTATTACAGATCCCTAAGTTTATGTCATGAGGAAGATGCAAATGGTTAAAAAAATGTGAGAGACAGGAAGAGAGTGAGACAGAGAGGGAGGGAGAGAGAGGGAATGAGGGAGGGAGAGAGGGGGAGGGAGGGAGAGAGAGAGGGAGGGGGAGGGAGGGAGGAAGGGAAGGAGAGGGAGAGAGAGGGAGGGAGGGAGAGGGAGGGAGGGAGGGAGATAGGGCATGGAACCAAACCAGTGGCCACCTCATAAGCCAACTCACATAGATAAGACCCGAGTAGTAGCGGTCCTTCAGATTATGCAACACCGAGGCTTCATTGAGGCAGGTCAGCTCTGCCATGTCTTCCACCTTGGTAAATTTGGGTGGGTTCATCTTCTGAATGTCGTCTTTGGCCACCAGCATCTGACGCCCATTCTCGGTAAGTTCCACCAACATCTCATCTCCCCGTTCTTCGCGCAGCCCAGCCGCCTCAAAGCCATGACGTTCGGACGGGACCCACACCAGGCGTTTGGCCGTCCAATCAGCTTGTGAGGCTGGATTGCCTACGTGGTTTCGATCCACAAACAGGTATCTCTCAGCAGTGGCGTCGCCCCGTTGTACAGGGGTCCGAACAGCCATGGCTGAAAAAGAGAGGGGGAAAGTCCAGGAAAAGTTAGGCACGGATGGAGACTCAGTTCTAGTACATAATGCTAAATTCTCCATGTCCCTTAAATCTGACAGCTCTCTACAGAATATTCCCTACCTCTTACTTGTCAATTTATCAAATGTTAAAACTGCCCATCTCTCTCACAGAGGCACTCTGGACAGTGTACCTTTTATTTTAACTTCATCATAACAGAATATCCCCAGAAAACAACCATCTGTGCTATAACCTTTTTTTAATGCCTTCAGCAATTTTTATATTTTCTGTGCTTTCCCCAAACTCAGGAACGCAATGGACAGAAAAAGTGGATTGGTACAAGAGAAAAGCAGTATGAAATTCCTCTTCCTCCTCCTCCTCCTCTTGAGATGGAAGTGGAATATTTGTTAGTTTTACTTGACTTCAGAATGTAAACCTGTCTCAAACCTTCAGATTTCTTGTATAAACATTTTCATGCCAACAGAATGTATTTACAAAATAATGACTAGAAAGGGGGTTGAGAGGAGGTGGAGACAAAGGCAGCAAAACAGGGCTGGACAAATATGGCGACTTGATGACCCGTGGACTTCAACTCCCAGAATTCCTGAGCTAGTTGGCTCTGGAATTATGGGAGTTGAAGTCCACAAGTTTTAAAGTCGCCATTCATGCTCCCTTTGCAATAAAAGGTGTATGGAGTCAAGAGCTCTCTAGTTCCAGTCAGTGTATTCTGAATCCAGGTGTAAAGAACAGATTATCTTCTATTTCTTCTTCCACTACCTGCCCTGGCTGGGACACAATCCTAAGTACAGGTAGTTCATTTAATGACTGCTCCAAGTTACAATGGAAAAAGTGACTCATGACTATTTTTCACACTCATGATCATTGTCACATGATCAAAATTCGGACACTCAGCATGTATTTATGACAGTTGCAGTATCCTGGGATCCCCATTGGTAATCTTCTCAACTGGTTTCCAACAAGCAAACTCAATGGGGGAACTAACTTTCCTTAATTATTCACTTAACAGTTGCAACGATTTACTTAACATTAAAAGCAATAAAAGGTTGTAAAATGAAGCGCAACTCACTTAACAATGGCCTTGCTCAGTAAGAGAGATTTTGGGCTCAACTATGGTTGTAAGTCAAGGACTACCCATAACAGATTTTCCTGAATAGGTTGTTCTGGACTTATGACCACAATTGAGCCCAAAATTTAATTAAGTGAGACATTTGTTAAGTGAATTTTGCCCCATTTTATGACCTTTCTTGCCACAGTTGTTAAATGAATCACTGCAGTTATTAAGTAAGTAACCCAGTGAAGTTACTCTCGTTTCCCCATTGATTTTGCTTCTCAGAGGGGGTGTTACAATGGTCGTAAGTATGAAAAACAGTCATAAGTCACTCTTTTTAGTTCCATTGTAACTTTGAACAGTCAATAAAGTAACCGCTGTAAGTTGAAACTGCTGTAAGTCTAATTGTACTCCCTTTTCAGTGTCACTTGTTCTTCCTTTCCCATGAAATACAAGGAAAAATTGTGCAAAATAAAATTTACATATTTTGGAAGACAAGATCCCAATTTAGTATGCCGTTCTAGGCTAGGGCAAAATTTGTGAAAATCAGAAGAATTCTAGATGATGTTAAGCACCATCCTAACCATTTAGTTATGTACACAAAATATGCAAAATCCATTCTCCATGTGCATTCAAACTCACCAATAAGTTAAGAATGTTCCAAAGGTTTGGATAAGTAAGCAATATCTTTCTCCTTTCTTCCAGACCCCTCTAATTTTTTTGTTCCTGCCAGTGGAAGAAGCTAAATCTTTTTCCAGCTCTGTGTTCTAGCCACAATTAGCCAAACTCCTCTCAGGAGATTTAACCAGGAAAATGGAAATAGAGTTAAGAAGCAACACCAGAAAAATGCAGGCTCCAAATGTAGCTGAAGAATTCAACTTGGCCAGGGACACAAGAAGAGACCCAATGCTGCCTTTCTCAGTACCTAGGAGTCTACTTTCTCCTTCCTAAAAATCCACATTGCTCTCCCCTCCGGCCTGGCAACCAATCTCAGTCCAGACTTTGGTTGATGAGCAAGATTTTCCAGTGCTCTCCCACCAACCCCCACCCTTTCCAGACCCCTGCTGAGCTTTATGGCTAAGCAGCAATCTTGCCTGCCTTATGTTGCTAAAGCCAGACAGGCTTGTTTGGAGGGGGTGCTTGGTCTTTCTATGACCAGAGCCTTGGATTTTTTTACTTGGAGAAGCAGAAGAGCGAGAAGGTTTCTTTGATTGTCTCTGCTCAATCAAAGCAAGCTTACAACTCAACACCTTCAACACCTATTGCCGCGCTCTTAAATCTGCTGATTGTCTGTCTGTCCAGAGTCCAAAGCGGGCGTGTTGAGACTCAGAAAAGACACCTGGAGCATAAACATCAGATGTGTGGGAGCTCATATTAGTTACTCTGCAGGAATGGAAAAGCACTCTGTGTAGGCTCCAAGCCACCCAGCTCCTTAATGCCTTCCCTTATGCTGCAGAGATAATTACCGGGGCTAATTAAAAAGCTACTAAAAAGCATTAAGCTGTAACTCACATGCCTTTTAAATAAAATTCATTTGTCAGAAAAAGTGCTACCAAACTTGCCTAATTTTTCTGCTCCGTAGCAAATCTAAACACGAAGGATACAGGAACAAAACCTCCAGGTGTCCGTCCTAAAAACCTTCAGAAGAAATTAAAGAAATTATTTCCTTGGCTAGAGTTTGCTCAGTGTCTTAAAAGGAGATAAGGCTTCGGTGCACAGCATCCTTGAGTCACAGCTACCATCTCTACAGATAGTCCTCGACTTATGACCACAATTGAGACCCAAATTCCCCTTGCTGAGCAAGGCTGTTGTTAAATGAGTTGCGCTCCATTTTACAACCCTTTTTTTGCTAGAGTTTTTAAGAATTTCTGTCGCTAAGTGAAACAGTTGTTAGGCGCATTTGTCCCATTTTATGACCTTTCTTGCCATAGTTATTAAGTGAATCTGACTTCCCCATTGGCTTTGGTGATCAGAAGTTTGCAAAAGGCGACCACATGACCCCAGGACACTGCAGCGGTCATAAATACGAGTCAGTTGCCAAGCGGCTGAATTGTGATCACATGACCACGGGGGTGCTGCATTGGTTGTAAGTGTGACAAATTGTTATAAGTCACACTTTTCAGTGCTGTTGTGACTTTGGTCACTGAACAAACTGTTATAAGTTGAGGACTACCTGTATTTCCCCAAATGCCAGTACATTATATTACAGTAAATTAAAGCTGTCATTCCCAACCTCCAGTGCGAGTCATTTCAGGAGGATCTTGGCAGGAGGAGAAAGAGGGGGAGGTTGTGATATAAGAGGAAAGTCTTCAGACAACACATCACTACCTTCTCCTGAAATGTGGCCCAAGTCCCATCCTTTGAATTCCAGACCAGAAGATAACATGGACTTCAAAAAAAAAAAATACAGATTCTCTTTGATCTGTCTCCCTTCTGATCTCCCGATACTTTGTTTTTACGGAAAAGGCTTCAAGTAACAGGAAAGGTGGGTGTGCACAAGTGGACAGTACAAATTAAACAGTCCCAGGATAAAAAAGGGAGGAAGAGAATCAGAAAATGGCTAAACAAGCTAGAATTATGGAAAATGGCTCCAGTTATTCCCAGAAGACCAACGGGCGGTAAGTGACACCCTTTGGCTTCCAACCAAGACAGGTGCAACGTTGAATGTTCCTGCACCAGGCAACCACCTGCTGAGGCTGCCACACCCCTACCCAGAACCCAATAACTACTACCTGCTTTCTGGTTAACACTGGGCTCTTAAGAAACCATACCTGCCATTTTACACAGCAGTTCATTCTCTATTACCCACAAACAGCCTCCCACAGCTCTGCCAGGAAGCTCTGATATCACCGTAACTTATTCCCCAACCAGTATATCTTCTACTCCACAGAAAGGATCGCTTGCACTTACCTGGGATTTATTGCTTTCCATATTCCCAAATGCTTGCCAAAAAGTCAAACATTGGTGCCCCAAAGGTGTTTTTTCAAGAGGTAATTTCTTGTTATCCTTTGAAGATGTTTCACTTCTCATCCAAGAAGCTTCTTCAGCTCTGACTGGATAGTGGGGCTAAATTCTTCAGTCAGAGCTGAAGAAGCTTCTTAGATTAAGAAGAAAAATGTCTTCAAAGGATAATAGGAAAGTCAGGTGCCTTTTGAAAAAGCATCTTTTGGGCAACCATGACCTGGATGACTGAGAATCTCCATTGTCAAATATCGGTGGTCATTTGCTTTCTAAACCTACTAGAATTTTGACCGACACGTGACATTGTGTAATGGCCCTGTTCCTACATCTTTTAGAACTTCTTTTTATACCCCTTTTTCCCTTAGACGATCAACTTTATTTTAAAATCAGCTTTCCTCAGGTTGGTGTCTTGTGAAAGTCAGCGTTAGATAGTGGGGACTTAGGGGTTGAACTGAGTGGTTTTGGGCAGGACCCTATCTCTCAGCCAAAACCACCTCACAGGGTTGTGGTTATGGAGAAAAAAAGGAGGGAGAGCTGTGAATATAACAACCAAGTTATTCAAGTACTGTATGGGAAATTTAGTCCTCACATTTCTGCAAGATTGCTCCATTTCCACTATCTCTCCTTGGCCTTCTATGATTCCAGAGGAACTCCCAACTTTTCCTTTGAAAATCTCAAAGATTTGGATTACTGCATTTGATAAACTTGTTTACCAAAACTGTGCAAGAATGATGGGTAGGAATGCATTGTCTTTACGCCACAATTACCAGTTCATGAGGTAAGCCACCCCTGCATTTGGGCCCAGCCTTTGTGCTCGAAGCAGTCATGAATCCAAAGATGCCAAGCCAAATCCCTTCCTAAACAAACCCAGAGTCCTGAGACGAGCCTCCTTTATGCGCTCATTCACACGCCAACTTCCTTCTCCTCCCAGCCCCCAGCACATTCCATGCTGCCTCCCACTAGGCCACACTCCCACCCCACCTCTGGGGATTGGACAAGACCTAGCCAAACGAGTCAGAGGCGAGACAGGCGCCAAGCTACTCTGAGTCCTGCCCAACAGTGCCCAATCGAGTGGCACTAAAAAGCCTGGCACTAACAAACCGGCAATGCTCTCTTTGGCTCATTAATTTGATGGGCATTCCCAGGGCGAGGCCATTAAGTGGTGGCAAATAATTGCCTGAAATCCTCTTGAGGAATTAATGCAGGAGTCCCTTGCTTGACAATACCCCTCCCTAGAAATCAGATTGCGTAAAAAAAAGGAAAGACAATCCCACTAGTGAGCAGTGAGAGAAATGGAAGGGACTTCTATTGGGATTTTAAGAGATACTCCTTCAATCTGGCTTTTCAAGTGCTGCAGAACTACATTTCCCAGCAGTCCATACTAATGGTGATGATGGGACATTGTGGTTTGTCAGCATCTGGAGCATAATTCTACTAAAAACTGAGATTGGAACTAAGCAATTTTCTGCAAAAGAAGCCCCAGTAGATACAGTAGTCCTTGACTTATAACCACAATGGAGCCCAGAATTTCCATTGTGATGCAAGACAATTATTAGGTGAGCTTTGTCCCATTTTACGATCTTTCTTGCCACAGTTGTTAAGTGAATCACTGTAGTTGTTAAGCTAGTTGTCAAACCTGAAGCTGAGCTGACTGAGCCATTTTTTGACCGCTTCAGTGTCGCCACACTGAGCTGAGGGATAGGGAAGGGGGAATTGAGATAGAGAGGAACATATAGCCCAAACAACATTTTTATCTTGGGAACCAAGGTCATTCTCACAACCTGGTTGGAAGAAGGCAGAGTGATGTCACCCGGCTCCCAGACTGTTCTATGATTGGACTCTGTGACTGGTTGTTACTGATTGTTAATCTCAGAGGTGTGCATAAGTACACAATCATGCCTCCCATCCCTGTCCTATTGTCCTCATTTATTTGTACCTATTTTCTGTATTCTTACTCTTGTTTATAATTATACCTATTATCTTGTAAGCGATTGACAAATCAAATCAATAACTAAAAATAAATAAAGTGGGAAAACTTTTACTTTTAATTAGGTGAAAACCATGGGAGACCTTAGAGTCGGTTTTCTCCACATATGTGCCCATGTGATAATTCCAAATAAAAGTATTATTTGAGGAATCTACATGCCTTGGAGTCTTATTTGCTATGGATTTATTACTTGGAACCCTGACACTAGTATCACAGTTGTTAAGTGAGTTGTTAAGTTGTTAAATGTGGCTTCCCCATTGACTTTGCTTGTCACAAAATGTGATCACATGACCCTGGGACATTGCAACCGTCATAAATATGAAGCAATCAAATTTTGATCATGTGACCAGGGAGATGCTGGGTCCTAAGTGTGAAAAACAGTCATGTCACTTTTTCAGTGCCGTTATAACTTCAAAGAATCATTAAATGAATGATTGTAAGTCAAGAACTACCTGTAAGGAACAGGAGCTCCAATTCAGTACTTAGCTTGATATAAAGCTGATATAATCCGAATCCTTTTAAAAATAACCTATTGCTCTTTGAATGTTTTGATACTACAGCTCCTATAATCCCTTGCCGTTATTCATGTTGGCTGAGGCTGACAGGAAATGAAATTCAAACTGTTGGATGACCTATAGCTCATAATGAACTCTGGAGTTGAACCCATGCAAATGAAGCTACGTGCAAATGTGCTGATCAACATATTTTCCTATAAATGTACCCTCATTATCTTTGTCTATCAGTCCTGCAAAGATTGATCAATGCAAGCACCTATAGGTTAATCCCTTCTCTCTGGCCTGCCCCCTGCAATGCCCCACTACGGTTAATGGTGCACTAAGACTGGCAGTGCCTGCAATGGAATCAGAAGAATGCTCTTGAAAAACCCACAACCCAGCTGGCACTGGCAAACACAGCAACCTGATCAGCAAGGATAGCTTCAAGCCCTCGCCTTCCAGGCACCAAATGGACAAAGTGAAAAATGAAGATGGGCGGTCTTGGATGAAGGAGAAGGAAATGAGAGAGAGGGAAGGGGATAACATAAACCTTTGGGACATTTGCATTATACTGAAAAATACAAAGCTCTTAGGCCCAGGGAGCTGATCTAGCCTGCATCTTCCAAAAGGAAGCCACAAGATATGGCACCATGCCCAGGGGTAATTGGTTCCAAATGCGTCTCCTTCTGGGGTGTGGTGTGGGTAAAAAGGCAAAAAAACACAGATCTGGGCAGAGGTGCCAGTTGAAATATCACATCTTCAAAGATGAGGAGTCAGAAGGGAGTGGTGCCCGGTATTTAAACAGAGAGAGAGGTTGGGTGCTAGGACTGCTGAGTTCTCTTGGCCAGGAGAAGATGGTAGCAGATCAAAAGTTGAAAGGACCGACTTGAGTGGGTTAAGAACAGGAACCGACATCTTGGGGACTGAAGCTTTGCTATAATTGTTAGTTCAGATAACCACAGGAACTTGTTTTGCTTGGGATGACTGGAATATTTTTTTGGCAGAGGCTGCTTCTCCTATTGCCTTAACCTCTAGAAGGTGGTGGCCTTAACCTCTAGAAGTGTGAATTACACACTCGGCTTGCTTGAATGCAACGAATCTGGGAACAATCCATCTCACAGCTAACATGCACCATTCCCAAATGAACTTAGGAGCAACCTCTGAGGAGCCTCTTCTTGGAACTAGGACAGTAGCTTCCCTCACCCAGCAGGAGCCCAAGGACTTCCACAGTTATCTTACCTTCATCAACCCAAGAGGTATCCTGGATGACTCCATCCTTTACAATTGATTAAGGATTGTAAATAATAATTGTTTAAACTCTGGTGAGCAAGGCAGACTGAATTTGTCATCATAGAAAAATAAGTGAGGATTCCCCTTTGATAAGTTGGGGTGTCACATTCCATCAATGACACTATGAAATGTCTGGGACCACTCTCTCCCTGCCTCCAACCGATTTACCCATGGCAGGAAGCAACTGCCATGGAGCGAGCAAGCACCCATGGCATTCCATTCTCCCCACCACATTTGACTGGCACAAACAACTGCTTTTGCCAGGTGCAAATAACCAGGAGCATTTGTTGAGTTCAAAGAACAGAAGATTTTATTATTGCTACCTATAGAGAAGAATCCGGTCAACCAATGGTCAAAGCTAAATTGGCACTAGATAAGGGTCAACAGAATTCACAGGGGGTGGACTTGGGTCTCCTGTGGCAGCACTATTATTCCAAACAGATGACCCATTTAACTTCGCCTTCCAGATCAGCCTGCTCATCTCCTACTGTATCAGCACTCTTGACTTGTTCCCGATTTGGACTACACACATGCACCTTTGAAGGCTAAAGAAAGACAACCAGGAGAGTTATTATTATTATGCCAGCTATCACTCTTCCAGGTCCAAATGTAGCATCGATGACAAAACATATTTGCATTTGATGTACGATAGATTCCTGGGAAAGAGATAGGGAGCGTAATCTTTCCTCAGGTTTTGCTCCAGCATATCAAATAATCCGTCACTGCACATAAGGCCACAATCCTGATTTTCTTGAACCTTTTAGCCTGTTCTTCTTTTCTTTATCTTTTAGATGAAGGCAAAAGAAAGAGGGAAAGAGAGAGAGAGGAAAGACAAATACAATAAGCATAGCTCTGTATTTTCATACTGCAGTATAATTATTTCACTTTCAAATTATTTACTTGCAGACAAACAAAATGTGCCTAACAATCACTAAATTATGCCATGGTTCTGTTCCTATAATACAGCACAATATCAGCTGCCACCATAGGAAGTACCAATGCTCCATTCAATAATTAAGCAGCAAACTCATATTCCCATTTCAAAAATATGCATTTAGCCAGTCTCAGAGGGATTATCATCCATCTTTATGGCCACAAACAGGTACATGACACCTGGCTCCCCAGGTGTGACCATTTCAACACACTAAATCCAATTAAGGCAGTGAGATTCAATTGTATACTCAAGTCAGGTTGATAGTTCTGCTACGAATAAAGTCAATGAACACTTTTAGAAACCTTCTGAATGCATGTCAGGCCTATAAAATGGGACTAATTTGATCCTCCATGCCAATCCACAACCAGACACTATATTCTCTGTAGAGACGACACATATTCAATTTCCTTAAAGCAACATCTCCATCATATATCTCCCTACAGATACTCAGTTCTTTTCTTTCTTTCCTTCTTCCCTCCTTTCCTAAGTCATCAGGAATCTGAAGTCAGAAAGGCTGCTTTACTCAAAAGGTTATCTATAGCAGGGGGCTCCAGCCTTAGCAACTTTAAGACTTGTGGACTTCAACTCCCAGAATTCCTCAGCCAGCAATTCCTAAGGGAAGCATTCATGGAAAAAAACTAAATTAGAAGATTACAGTAGCAAGGGGTTGTTCCTTACAGATATGGCTTTAGGACTTCTTAAAAAGCAAGAAAAGAGGAGAAAATGACAAGAGGGTAAGTTTTGAATTTGGGATTGTGCAGTAAACAATGTAATATGCATTGAATGCATTAAGGCAGGAAGTTTCAAATTTATTCAGGCTGTTTTTTTTTAATGTGATTATTGCGAGCGCCCACTCAAAAGATAAAATTCTAATTCTTATAAACTGGCAGCCTTTCACTGACATACACACACACACACACACACACCCTTAGAATCTCATGAAACTTCAGAGAATTCTAGGACAACGTTTGGGAAAACTGATTTAGGGCAAGGAGTCAAACTGAACCAACTTTTGGAAAGTAAGTGGCTGGGTGCCAGGTTTGGGAATACTTGAAGGCTCTCTAGGCTGACAGTCACCATCTTTATAGCTGTCACAGTCACAGGCTGAAATAACAAACCCAACTCAAATGTGTGTCACTGGCTGGGAGGACATGTGTGTGTGTCAAGTTTATGTTTGAGAGTCTACAACCTCTGATCCTGTCCATATGGCTCCTACGCTTTTCCCAAGGGGTTGTTACCACAAGTCTACTAATTGTTTTCCCAGGCAGTTCATACAAAGTCTCAGTGGCCCTAATGCTTTCTGTCAAGTTCTCCGTCCCATCCAGGAGGGTTGGGGGGGGGGCAGGGAGCAGGCTGCTTTCATGGCACTCACATGCCAGTTGCTGCTATAAATATCAATTGCCGACAACGTACAACGTAGCTGTTTGCTACTCAAGTCCAGCATAAACAAGGCCTATAGGAAAAACCCTTGAGAAATGAAGAAAATCAGCTAGCTCTCTTCTCAAGTGCCACGTTCAACCAGATTTTTTAGAACCCACTTCAGAAAAAGAAAAAAAAAAACTACTCTTCTAGCCCATTACCTAACCCACAGAGGAAAAAACGCTAAATCAGCATGTTTCTTGTTAAAGTGGCTGGTTCTTTCACCTTTCCCATAAAATATCTGCCAGCATCTCCGGCCACAGAAACATTAAAACACATGCGTTCCCAATCAAAAATAGAATATTCAATTCTTTCAAATATGTGGATTCAAACAGCCAGCAAATGTCTGAAACAGCATTTAAATCTGATTTGAGTATGGTAGCAAATATAAAGGAAAATGAATATTTTACCAAATTAGTTTTAATTAATTTCTACTTTACCATTTCTATGATTTAAAAAAAAATCTACAGTTTTAGAAAGGGTGCTTAATGATCACTAACTTCAAAAATTCAAGCACTGTCTAATTTAATCCTTTGCATATTTTCATCCCTTTTCCTTTTGAGGGCCAGCACAGAGTTCAAGAGTTTCCACTCTTTTGTTCATCCATTTACAGAAATTATCTCTAGTTCATAACAGAACTCTATGCCATATAAAGTATTTCTCTTTAAGGGCCAGTGAACACTTTGTTATTTTCTTACTAACATTGCTACCCACCTTTGGAATTCACCATTCTGTTGACATGGCAAGTTCCAAATGCTAAACATTCCAAGATCTGATTTGTTCATTTTGGTGGACAATCAAATAAAATACCTAATTGGCTTAATTACATTCAGATTTTTTTTTCCCAGCTGCTTTAAATTAGAGGTTAGACACATGCAGAAAACCTCAAAACCTCAATTTAAGAATGTCGCCTTTCTCATTCTGGAAAAATATAACTACATTCCTGGAATAGCTGGTATTATTTTGAGAACAACACAGAGAAATTCCAACTGCTTTGTTTAAATCCAAAGAATGCGTGTGCCCATCACACTTTGCTACCATGGGATGACTCGTCCATGGATATTCTCCTTATTACATACTTGAACATAGTAGATATATATATGTAGACAGTCATGCAATGTCATGAGACTGAGGGGGGGGGATGTTGCAAAGAATAGCAGAATAGTCTCTGAAACCCAGAAACCTATCTTAAGCTACTTGGGTCTCCACAGCTAGGCCAAGCCTCTTCTTGACATAAGTCCTGCAATATGGATAATATAATAGCAGCTGTAATACATTCTCCTTTGTTATTTCCAAATGCCTCCAAATGAAATCCTCTTTAGTGATGCCAATTCACTTTATGCCAACATTTCTTCTCATTAATCAAGTTTCATACTTACAATGACCCACTCAGGAAGCAAAAAAAAAACTTTATAGAGAAAGGCATGGCCTCATAAAGGTATGTTCTCTCTGGCAAGCACAATGATTTCTACCCCTACAAAGCAGTGGCATTTTTATATTACAGAGTCACTGGCTGAATGAAGAGAAAGGAATGTCTATCCATAAGAAGCAAAGCTCAGAAGGAAATTTCAGCAGGGATGGAGGAAGGAGAGAGCTTGCTCAGAAAGGACTCTGCAGAAATTTGGCAGTTGGGAAGAGCATAATGAAGTCTTCCTCAACCATGTATTCTCCTCCCTCCAGATGCTTTTCTATAATCTTCAGCTAACATGGAAGCTGCAACCTGAAATGTCTGGAGGATACCAAGTTGAGAGAGTTAAGAATGATGAAATGTACATATTTAGAGAATGTCTGGTTGGGGAAAACTGACAGATGACTAGTGAAGTGGATATAAACAGGTAGCAGAGCCACAAAGGGAATTAAAGGCACAGATTGGTGAATAAAAGCTAGGCATTTATTAGATAAATGAGGGCAAAGGAAAGTAGGGGCCCAATTTCACCATCATGGACCACATAAGTGTGGCTGACTGGTCTTTTCTCACTGAGCCCATTTTCAGGTAAGGTGGATGGGAAAATCATAAGCAATTTGGTTTTGGTGTTTTTTTTTTTTTAATCAGGGGAAGCAATAGAAAATGATCTGTGCTGATTTGTCTAAATCAGCTAAATGCCATGGTTTCTGCCCTCTGAGGGATTTAATTGAGCTCATCCAATTAACTGAAAAGGACACACCTCTGCACAATCCATCAGCAATTTAGTCTTTCATACGGTAAAGGCAGATTTTGCGGGCCCAGAGACTCCCCTCTCGCCGTTTCTGCAGACTCGCCACATTCAAGGGGGGGAAAACCCAACAGGCAGCCCATACATAAAATTTAAATGAAAAAAGAAAAGGAGGGGGGGAAATAACGAATAAGCTTCGCGGTACCTTACCAGAGAGCCGAGCCGCTGACCCGACGCCTCCAAGGCCCAGCCGCAACTGAGCTGCCAAAGGCTAGGGGGAGGAGTCCAGCTTCTGTAACCCCGCCTACCCCGCCCAATCCGAGAGGAGAGGGTGTGGCCGCAGTGCTGTTCTGAGGGGAGGAGGGAAATCTTTGACTGCAAGAAGAGAGAGGCTTGAGAGGGCAGGCCCACACGACCCTCGGGAATTGACTGACAGACGAGTCCACCAACCACAGGAAGCAGAGAGGAGGGGGCCCTTTGAGAAGCTGAATGGGCTTCTTTATGTGGGAACAGTTGGGGAGAGGGCGGGAGGGGAAGGGGAAGGATGAATGGGGTCTATTGTCTGCTGGGGAGGGGGGGGAGCTGGGATGACGTCAGAGGCTAGACCCTCAGGGGAAGAGGGGGAGGAAAGGCAAACCAGGAGCGATGCATTCTCTCTTTTCCAACGCTCGCTCCCCATCAGGACCCTCCCTCCTTCCGAGCGGCCCTTCCTTCAGTCGCAGGATCAGAGTCCCAAACTTCGTACTTTGGAGGAGGGGGGGGGGAAGCTGCGCAAGAATGACATCATCCAAGGCTACCTGGGAGTCCTTCCAGAATGCAGCGGAGGGTGCTTGTTGCAACTCTGAATGAGCTCTTTCTTGCTGACGGGCTTCTCTTACCCGACGGGCTGTCATTCCACATCATGATGCTTTTCACCTTTTTTTTTTAGTCTGTCTCCCAGAGCCAAGTTAGTAGAAAAACTGGGGACAAGTGAGACTTCCTGTTACAGCATCTAGGTTGGGTTCATGCAACAACCTCCCTGGGCTAACAGGTTGGACATGTGCGATCCAATATGTTGTAGGAAACCCAGCCATTGTTTTAGAGGATTGTGTGAATCAAACTATTGTGACTCTCCGGTTTTGGTTCCGGGACATAACATTCTGTGAAGGTATTACTTTTTTATTTTTAACTTTTAATTTAGCAATCTGAGTGAACACAGTCACAATCGTTCATAGTCCCAGGACTTCTGATCAGGAATCATGTGCCAGTTTGACAATTTTCTAAAAAAAAAAAAAAAA
>BHFT01013294.1:0-25866 GCA_004320025.1 Laticauda laticaudata
CTTTATGGGGATGCTGACTTCATTTTCCAGCAGGACTTGGCACATGCCCACACTGCCAAAAGCACCAAAACCTGGTTTAATGACCGTGGGATTACTGTGCTTGATTGGCCAGCAAACTTGCCGAACCTGAACCCCATTGAGAATCTATGGGGCATTGCCAAGAGAAAGATGAGAGACATGAGACCGAACAATATAGAAGAACTGAAGGCCACTATTGAGGCATCCTGGTCTTCCATAATACCTCAGTAGTGCCACAAGCTGATAGCTTCCATGCCACACCTCATTGAGGCAATAATTGCTGCAAAAGGGGCCCAAACCAAGTACTGAGTATATACGCATGCTTATACTTTTCAGAAGTCCAATATTGTTCTATGTGCAATCCTTGTTTGATTGATTGCATGTAATATTCTAATTTTCTGAGATTGGGGATTTTGGATTTTCATGAGCTGTAAGCCATAATCATCACAATTATGACAAATCGCAGCTTGAACTATCTTGCTTTGTATGCAATGAGTCTATCTCATTTATTAGTTTCACCTTTTAAATTGCATTAATGAAATAAATGAACTTTTGTACAATATTCTAATTTTTTGAGTTTCACCTGTAGACATTTGATTCCCCCACCCCTGGAATATGGGGCTTTTGTATTTGGATATATTGTCTCATATATTATAAAAATGGCATTTCAGTGCATTCTTACTACTTATGATTATTTTTCTAGATCCACATTTCACAGCAATATAAGCACATAAATTCTCCAAGAAATCTTCATTTCCAACCTCTCTCACTTTTGCATCCTTTCTCCTCTTCTTGCAAACAATATATTTGTACTTTTTAAAATCTGTTAATAAAGAAAGGACCACTGTTCACTGATAAAATGGCAGTTATCTCTCCCTTTTATTTTCATTTTAAAGATACTGATCAAAGCTACCATATAAGATCTGTTATAAGGTTACCAAAATTTTCTGCCAGTTACAGTGCATTTACCCTGCTAGCCTAAATTGTGAGCAATTTAATTTACAGACAAGGCTCAGGTTTTTGGACTTCAGTGCTCAGATTTTTCTCACAATGGATTAAATTCTATTACATTGTCCTGCATAATGGTATCAACATGCAAATGATATTAATAATGCATTGAACTGAATTTGTGTCATTTACATTGCTGCACTGACATATTTAGATTTACTAGCTTTTGGAGAATATGACATCTTACTCCATGTTTGTTAACGCATAGCAAAATGTACTTTATAGATTTGGCATTACCAGATATCATAGACAATTTTTTGACATTAAGCCTTTCCAGTGAAAAGGCTCTTTCATAAATCTGCACTGTTCAGAAGCTAAGAGAGTAGCCCCATTTCCAAAATTTGAAAATCTCCAACTTCAAAAACCATCTCACAGATTCTGCCTATTTGTGTTGTTAGACCTTTCACTTTGAATGGACAGTATCAGATTAAAACCCAAATGTGAGACACAAGCCCAAAGAGTAGATTTTGCTTAGGGGCCTCTGGGCTGCAAATACCTGGTTGCAGATACCAGCAAATTAATCTACTGTATCTCTTTGCTGCTATCCTGTGGCCATCCTGATTTTTGGAACCCAAATACAATAGGCTAGTGCTATCTATATGCATGTTTCCCAAATCAAATCAAGTACTATAAGTAAATAACGGTAAAGATTTTCCCTGTCAAGTCATGTCCAACTCTCAGGGCAGTGCTCATCTCTGTTCCTTAGCTGAGGGAGCTAACCTGAAGACATGTCCATAGCTATTTCCATAGCATGACTATACACCAAGGCGCACAGAACGCTACTACTTTCCCACAAAGTGGTACTTATTTACCTATTCGCATTTCCATGCTTTTGACCTGCTAAGAGAGCAGGAGCTGGAGCAAGTAATGAGAGCTTGCCCCATCACATGGCAAAACCTGGGCTGTCAGCTTTCCAGCTGATAAGCTCAGTATCTTAAACCGTTGAGCCACCACACTCCCTACTATAAGTAAATACACGATGCTTTCCTTCTGAATTCCTGTCAAGGGTTTAGTATTGCAGTAATGAAGATAAATGAAAATGCTGGAGCAAGTGCTTTCTGTATTATTCTACAAGGGATTTATCACAATGTATTCTCTCTCTCCCTCTCCTCCCCCCATAGTAAATTTAATTTGGGTCTTATGCTAATGTACATTATACAGAAACTTCAAAATAGTATCCAAAAGGCTCACAGAAATTAGTACTTTTTCGTCATATTCAAAGGTAAACACAATTTTTACAAAGAACAGTTATAATCTATTTATTTCCCCAGGTGGATCTTTTAAGAGTTGTTGCCCCCAGAGAATAAGTAGATAAAGATGTCATTTTTCTTCCTATTAAAATCAACTTTCTTTCTCCTAAAGAGCTGCTTCTCTTGAAAGTCATCACTTCCTCTTGACTTGATCAGTTCTTGATTGTGTAAGGCTTAGATTGGATAAGAGAAAAAGTGAGATATATATGAACCAGGAGAAATAAAAGGCACATCTTGACACAGAAACAACTGCATGGTGGCTCAAAAAAGTCAGGATGGTGGCCACAATCAGACAATCAAAGTTGTTGCCTTTAAAACATGCTTCCATATATAAAAAAGGGCAGAGCTTTGATTTTAGCGGTTGTATCTGCAAACACATTTTGGCTTATTTGCCCATTGCAGATGTCTGGCCTTTAATAAATGAAATTAACTATAATTTTTTAAACAGAGAAGGAAAATATCTAATGGTAAAAGAATATAATAAATTCATAATTAAGTGAACAAAAACTGAGAATGGCAAATATAACCCAAGATACTGATTTCAATTACTGATTTCCTTTTGCCTGTCTTACTGCTACTGTTTATATACATTATTTTCTTTTAACCACTTTTATCTATTATTTATCACATTTATCACATTTGTCTCTTCTTTTAATACATCTTATTGGTCCTTGAAATATGTATTTTATTTCTTTAATATGACCTCTGAACATTGATTTAGCAATAAATCTTTTTGAGCTGTCCTTTGCACATATAAAATGTATTGAAGCATCTGAACATAAAGTTCATCTTATGCTTCTTAACATCAGTTCTCTAGGAGTTTTTCAAAATGTTTCAAGCTTCATAGAATTCATAGAGCCCTTTCTCTGCAAAATGACAGCTGTGTGTCTCTGCAGGAAAATCCAATAATTCCTTTTTTGCCCCACCTTGTAAAATGTGCTATTTATGCCCTTGGCTGCATTTGAATAATATTTCCCTCCTTAGTCTTTCACATAAGTTCTTATACAACCTTACTTTAAAACAAAACAGAAAACAAATACCAAATTATTCATCTGTCCAATAACATCAACATTGTTTATTTGTTTATTTATTTATTCATTCACTTTATATGGCCATCCACCTCAGACTCAGGAGTCTGGGTGGCTAGCAGCAGTTCAAAACACATATAATCATAACACACACACAATCATCTGCTGAGGAAAACAAAATCACCAACACCAAATCAACATAATCATTGCATGGGCTCTGCCAAATGTCTGAGTCATCAGGCTTGGTGACCAAACCATGCCTTTAAAGCTTTATAGAAAGCTGGTAGGGATGGGACCGACTTAATTTCTGACAGAATGATATTCCAAAAGGCTGGCTGATCATTGAAATTAAAAGGAAAGAAGAACCACATAGGAGCAGGCCATGCTATCAAAAGTGTGTGTTTGCATGCTTGCCATTTTATTCTTCAGTTCTGGTCTATGATTCAGATAAACAGCATCTATATCTGCTTGCAAAATCAGCTAATGTCACTTTTTAAAAATCATAAACTTAAACCAGAAAATTACTCTGGATTCTGGTTGCTGTTAAGGTGTCTTTATAGCCAATCCACAGATGTTTGTATTGGAAATACATCAGTGGATATGACATAGGTGCATCTTAAAGGCAACATGTTATCCATTTTTTAAACTTATCTGAAGGGAAAGTATTAAAATGATTGCACTAGTTTCACTTTCTGACACAATAGGATGGGAATGGCAGAAGTGGTAGGCCTTTTACAGGATATTAGCTGTCAAGGTTCAGCTGGATGCTTTGGTGATTTTTAGCACAATTTCTCTAATTCTTTTAAGGCATAAGTAGCAGAGATAGGAAAAGGCAGCAAAATGACACCTAGCACAGAGCTTAAAATGTATTGAACAATCCTAGGAAGAACTCAACTCCCGTTTAAACAGTTTTAAAAATAAGCTTCTGTTTTCTTTTCTGGGTTCCATGAAATTACTTTTCTTGCTCTTTTCTGAGGAGAATTTCAGATAATAATTCATAATTTACCCTTTATGGAAGGAGGAGTTTTGTGGGGGTGACCAAAGGATTGTCATTGTCAGCTGAGAAGCTTGGCCTCTCCTGAGGATAAACAGCACTTCAGTTCTAGATAGCAAGCAGAGGCAGATGAAGCAGGCTTGCACAGTGAGATGAAATGCCATTTGTTTATATGTTCATATGTCATAGATATATTTATATGTTTATATCATGGTCATGATATAAAAAAGATATTGAGACTCTAGCAAGAGTGCATAGAAGCTGTAACTAAGATGGTTAGTGAATTGGAGGCTAAAACACACAAAAATGTTTGCAGAAATTGGGTATAAGTTTAATGAAAAAAGGACTAGGAATGACATGATAGCAGTGTTCCAATAATTAAGGTGGTGCCACAAAAAAGAAGGGGCCAAACTATTTTCCAAAGTACCTGAATGCAGGACAAGAAGCAATGGATGAATATAATCAAGGAAAGAACCAGCCTAGAACTAAGGAGAAATTTCCTGACAGCTAGAAACAATTAATCAGTGGAATGATTTGCCTCCAGAAATTGTGGAGGCTCCAACACTGGAAGTTTTAAAGGAGAGATTGGGCACCATTTGTCTGAAATGGTATAGGGCAGTGATGGCTAACCATTACATGCCGAAAGTGCGTGTGTGCCTGCAACCATAATGCCTGTGCATGCGGCTCAACCTCCCCATGAGTGCCACACACCCCTGCACATGTGCATGTGTCTCCCGAGCATGCACGGTGCATACCTGACAATCAGCTGGCTGGTGGGGGGGTGCGCATGCATGCACAGTAGATCAGTTCTGGGCGACGGCTTGCGTGCTGGCAGAAATGGCTTTGCGTGCCACAAATAGACCACAAAGAAAAAAGCTGGCATGGAACAGGTGACCTTCATAGATTGCCACCTTTGTTTCTTAAAAATATATAGGCCAGCATTTGAAAAAATTAGTGTGATGCACATTTATTTACTCATAAAAAGATTTAAACTTGGTCCAATCATGCAGAATTTTTAAAAATTAAGTTTAACTTAAACCTAGAGACTGGATGATGAGCCCTGAGCCCATATTCAGAATATAAGAGCAGTTTGACTACTTGTCTTGGCAGGATCAGCGCAGATTTCATTAACACAAGAGCACCCCCCAAAAGAGGCAGAGCTTAAGGAGGAAAGAACATTCCCTGGTTACTCAGATCACTCAGGCCAACATAACTATCACTCCACCTCATTCCTCCAGGTTCTCCATATACAGAAGTGCAGCTGTAACATTATAGATTGTCTGCAACCAGAAGTAGCAGAAACGATATTGAGGTGCTTTGAAAGACTCTGAATCCTGTTAAAGTCCTTCTTTTGATTTGTTTTTAATTGAGGTAATTCAACTGAAGCTCTATTAAATCATATTCTTTTATATTTTATACAACTAAGTCAATATGCAGAAAAACCCAGCTTATGTTTAGCTTCATCTAGCAAAATTCTAAGATGTTTCAGGATATTAAGTCATATGTAACATAAAATTCAGATCACAATATTATGAACTCATCACATCTTTATAAAATGCTTTTTCTTTAAGGTAGCATCTGATGCTGATAATCCTTATCTCTCTCTCTCTCTTCCCTTCTACTAAGCCAGCACAGATGCTCCTGCTGCTTTGTTCACCTCCATTTCAGAATTTTTTTAGTAAATTCTTCTTCTCTCTTGGGCATCTGCCTGTGGAAGTCTTTGTTTCCTAGCAGCTAGAATATGATGTGGTAGCCATAGCAACATGAAAATGACTGGTTTACAAATAAAAGAAATCATAATCAGATTACAAAATGCAGATTACAAGTAGCAGAATTAAAATCTGATATTAAAAAAAAAATGCTTCTGTTGCTTTTTAAAATTCTTTTGGAAAAGAATCCCAGAATAAAGCTGTCAGGAAAAAGGCCTCTCCTTGACTTCCCTCTCCAGTCAAACCTCTCTTGTTGAAGGAATCTATCACATAACTTTTGAAAATATTATCAATCTATATCAGTGATGGGATTCAATTTTTTTTTACTACCGGTTCTGTGGGCATGGCTTGATGAGCATGGCAGGGGAAGGCTATTGTAAAATCTCCAGTCAGAGGTGGTATTTGCCGGTTCTCTGAACTACTCAAAATTTCCACTACTGGTTCCACTACATGTAGTGGAAATTTTGAGTAGTTCAGAGAACTGGAAAATACCACCTCTGACTGGAGATTTTACAGCATCCTTCCCCTGCCACGCCCACAGAACCGGTAGTAAAAAAAATTTGAATCCCACCACTGTCCAGTAGTGCTTGAAGCGCCTATTACTATTGGTACTACCATTGCTTTCTCTTGTCAAGTGAGTCACTTTCTCTTGTCAAGTGAGTCACATTCACATAAAGTGAATTTGGCTTCTACTATTAATTAGAAAATTAATAGCGAGTATGTAGAGATTTATGAGAAAATATAATTTCAACAAATTGAAGACTTAGAAGGTTTGAGGATATAAAGGAATATAATATAATCAAATTATAATTTCCTTATCTAGGAAATATATAAATATAAAGCATTTTCTATTGTCATTACTTAATCATTTTATTTCATTAATAGTGTTTTTGTTAGTCACTCTCTTTGGAACAGCATGGTATATATTCCTGAAAAGAAAATGAATGCTTCCTTCAGTAAAATTACAATATGCTATTAGTTAATATGGCTATCAAATGCTATGCACAAAAATTTAAATAGTAATCTTTAAAAAAATATTTTACCTGAGGCTGGCAAAGCGGTTTCAAATATGCACAGAATATTTAAATTCCCTTGTAAAATATTTCAAGAACTCTTTAGCCAGTGACAATTGTCTGAAAGACAGAAAATATTTAATAAACAATACTATGCTTCCATGGTTCAAATCTACATATTTTGTTCTGCTCAAATATTATACAGGTATACAAACATTAGAAATAAATTTAATCAAAGGACAAGAAAAACAACTTTCACAAAGATAATAGAGAATTATATAACTCTCTTGGGAAAAGTCAAGCAAAAACATTACTGAGGATTTGTGTTTTTGGACAGACTGCGCAGAACATATCAGGCATCCAACTAGATTGTGTCAATGTGCCAGTTTGTATGCTGGGTTAGTTGTTTCTAGGGAGTACGCTAAGGAGCCTAAGCAGTTACAACAGCAGCTCCATGTGTGATTTCCTCTCCACTCCTTTTGAAATCTATATTTATGCTTCAACACTAAGTTTAGGACTCTTCATCAATTCCATTTTTCAAAAATGAAAAGAGTGATTAAAATGCATAGCATATAAATAACAAAGAAAAGAAAAAAAATATAAATTAAACAGTTCCATTACAGCATAAAAATAAATCAAAAGATTTTGAAAACTCAGTATATGTTGGAGTTGGAAAAATGGCAAAGCAGGCATCTCAGAAGATTCTGAATAGCAGTATTTGGTCACCACAATACAAAAAAGAGGTTGAGACTGGAAAGAATGCAGAGAAAAGCAACAAAAATGACTAGGAGGCTGGAGGCTAAAACATACAAAGAACAATTATAGGAATTGTGTATGTCTAGTCTAAAGAAAAGAAGGATCGGGGGTACATGCTAGCACGGGACATGCTAACACTATTCCAATATTTGAGTGGCTCCTACAAAGATGAGGGGTTCAATCTAGCAATCTAGAACAAAGGAGAAATTTCCTAACAGTGACAATGTTATAGGTGAAAATTTGTGTGTACAGTGTATACATTGTGTGTAAAATGCATATAATCCTGACAGGAGGAAGAGATTTGGCTATTTGGCCATTTTAAAAAATATAAGTTGATTGTACTGTAATGTCAGCTGTGGGTACTGTTGAACTATCTGTTGGTGATTGACTGGATGGCTAGAAGCTTTTCTGTATGTAAGAGCACAAATGACTGTGAAGTTAATATTGGAACACACACATATATATATGCATTGATAGTGATAGAGGTACACATTTTACTTTTCATGTGGTAAAAGGGTATAGGAAAAGAATTGGAAATGAATTGGCAATAGACCTGTTGGGTCTTTTTCTTCAGGTAGAGTGAAAAATGAGAACTATAAAACAATATATTAAAGAAATTAATGTTAGCAATTCAATTACCCTGGATGAAATGTTTACCTCTAGCTCTGTTGTGAGTGCGTACTTTTTGAGAAAAGATGTTGAAATTTCACTGTATGAAATGATATGTGGAATACCTTACACTGGAAGTGTCGGTATGTTTAGAATTGTACTTGAATTTATTTATTTTTTAATATATAGAGGGACTGTCCCAGTGTTTTTCTCTTTTAAGATCTGAAGGACTTTTGGTGCAAACACTACCGTTTGATTTCCAAGTGCATGATTTTAAGAGTGGAGACTGTGTCCTGATATAGCAGTGGAGAGCTTTGGAGAAGCTGAGGCCTATCTGAGAAGGACCATTACAAGTACTGTTGACTACTGAGTCTGCTGTATGGACACGTGAGTGAGGTTGGACACATCATTCGTGTGTGCAGGGACTTATGGATCCAGTTCCTGTTTCCAGTGGAAGCAAGCTTTGGAACGACTGGACTTTTTATTTTCTACGTCTTTTAGATAGTGGGGATAGATAATTACATGTCTAGTTTAGTTTAGGTTTGTGGAACTTTGAGATGTATTGTTGATTATTTGGTTGAATGTAATACATGTTTTCCCTGTATTGTTGATTATTTTAAGACATGAAATAATAGATTGTTATACACAGGTATTGTGTCCTCTGAGTGCGGAAGAAGATAANTTGTTGATTATTTTAAGACATGAAATAATAGATTGTTATACACAGGTATTGTGTCCTCTGAGTGCGGAAGAAGATAAGGAAGTGGATGTAAGTCCCCAAGGACCAGTTGTAAATTTTGAAATGTAAAACTACATACATTAAGGTGGGTGGGGGCCTAGTCCATTTGTGAATATGACGTGGATAGTGATTATTGCCTTATGTGGGGTAGGAATGGAGGCTTCTGAGGTATTGCCTGATTATCTATCAACGTGGCAACAGCTATGTTTCCAAACTGAACCTGACAGTGCAGAATATGAAGGGCAGATATCACTGACATTGATAAAATCTATGGCTGAGGCTGGTATCTGTATAAGATTCACCTTAGATGATGGTTTATATTTGAGGAAATATCCAGCATATAACCGCACATATAACATAAGGACTTGTCTAAGAGGATGGAACATCTATATGATCGTTGTTTTGACATATATGGCAATTATTCTCCTCCCTATATGAGATTTAGAGCTTTGGAGAAAGGATTGTTTATGCCATTCATTGAATGAAGAAGTAATCTAATGAAGTTGATGTTTTTGTATGACAGTTTAGCTATTGCAAAATGTTCATTTAACTGGAAAGGTAGATGTACAGTTAGATGTTTTGAAACACCAAGAAAGTGAAAATGTTTTTCTTGAATTAATGAGAGTAGCTCTGAATAGTTTTTTTATGTGAAAGGAGAGACTATAGTTACAGACATCATGACTACTTGTTTTATAGAAGTTCCAGTGTTAGGAAGATTTTTTTATGGCAGAGTTTAAGATTATTATATATCTTGATGATTATATTTTGTATAATTTGTCAAAGATAATACTTTGTTTGGATTTCTTGTGAAGCCAACAAACAGACTTATCAGAAAAAGCTGACAGTTTTTTCCATCTTATGATTGTACTAAGTATAAACATCAAGATAACAAAACAATTTATACTTATTTGCCTTCTGAAGTATTTTTTATTGTATGGAGGTACAAGATGTAGGCGGAATGACACCTGTCTTGTATTTACCTAGAGGTTTGGTTTATGTTTTGTGGAGCATGTGCATATACATTGATACCAATTAAAACAATGGGTGTGCAATTGGTCATTTAATGACTGTTTTGGTAACTGCCCATGCTCAGGAAATAAACAAAGAAATCAAATTATATTATGAAGTGCTGAACATGAATCTGTGGATGAACATGTGAAGAAATATAGAGGAAAAAGATTAATGTTTAATGATACTTTTTTTACAGAATGTGATGATATGTAAGTTGTGTTTCCGCTGTTGTAAGGCTACCTGAAGTAAAACGTAAGACATTTAGTAAGCAGGAAGTTACGCTTATGTTGCGAAAGCCTGATGGAAATTCTCAGGTGTAAACTATTTACAAAAGAAAATGGTGGATTTGTTATAGGTGAAAATTTGGTTATTACACCTGAGAACTGAGAGCCGAACTGAAGCCATTTTGTGTTCTCAGTCTGAACTTTTAAAGCTCAGAACATTTATGTAATGTGTTTTCTGCTAGAAAAAAAATACAAGTTTGCAAAACTATGTACTTGGCATAAGTTAGAGGTATGTGCTGGGGCGCTCTGACATTAAAAGATATTAATGATTTTCTTATAATCTTCTGGAATTTGAATAACAGGAAATCTGACTATAATGAGAATGTTGGGAGTTGTCCATGGAAGGTTGGAACTTTCTTATGAAAACGTTATATAACATCCATATATAGGAAACAGGAAGTGTTATGTAACCATGTGATATGATAAACCTATATAAGCTGTATTCACTAAATGGGGGCATCTCCATCTCTCCTAAACATGGAGTCAAGGGGTCCATACTGCAATATTTTCCTGAATAAAGCATCCTATGGATCAGATTATCAAAAGTCTGTTGATTCGTTTTTATGTACTTCTCACAGACAACAATTAGGTGCTCCATCACTGGAGGATTTAAAAAGAGACTGCACAGTCATAGACTGAAATGGTATAGATTCTCCTGCTTGTGTAAGGTGTTGGACTAGAAGACCTCCAAGATCTCTTGCAACTCTATTATTGTTAAGCACATCCACAATAATACAGTCTGGGACCAGATAGGTGTTGCATCAATAACAGGGAAAATGTGAGAAAATTACCTATAGTGGTATGGCCACATTCTATAAAGAGCATCCCATATCACTGCCAGCACTGCCTACCACTTTTATATCGATGACAAGTGCCTGCATGGAAGACTAAAGTAAAGATGGCATGTGAAAATCATTCAGTTCAACCTGGTTGCTGTGTCTGATTATATGAAATTGTGTTCACTGATCTAAAAAGCGGACCCTGCCTCTACGAGAAAATGCCAGGATGAAGATGATGATTTCTATTGAACAATTTACTCTGTTGTCAATGTTCATTCTGGGCCGGTTTTCATTTAGGAACAAAATAGAATGTCAGAGGTTCATTCAAAACAAACAATATTTTTGATATCTGTAATGCCCAAAATCCAGTAATGAAAATTATTTTTCACAGGAGTTGCACTTGATAGTATGAAAAGAAATCTTTAACTGAAAGAATCATGGTACTGGTTACACAGTGAGCTCTACACAGTTTCAATTAGCATGTTTAGCATATTTGAGGAATGCATCCTTAATTTTATTATGGAAAGACAAAAGAACAAAATGTTTCACAGCACTTTTTTTAAAAAATAATGAGCTGTTTTTTAAACTCCTTGAAAAGCAATTTACAAATGCAGTCCTATTATAGCAGGAGGTGACTGTTATTTCCAGTAAAATGACAGAAATCCCACTGAGTACTCAATGCCTTTAGCCAAATGCACAGCCATGAGCCTCCAAAGCAAAGCAATCTATTTTTTCCTGCACATTTAAGAAAACAACAATCAGTGTATTATTAAGTGCCAATGAAGCCATTACATATGGCTGGAGGCTTCTGTTCAGCTACTGGAATAGGTGTTTCTATAAACTTTTACTTCTCATTTTTCTATTCTTAAGCCTGTGAGCTTAAAAACAAAACTTGTAATATATTTTGTACATACTGTATATATTTACATATACAAATTTGTATGAAATTTTCATGAACAAGTATATTTTTGTTCACAATTTTTTATCATTTTAATTAATGTATTTTTGAGCATGTAAATATTTTCGTAAAACAAGTTAAATTAAAAACAGCATCACAAAATTTGCAGAAGCAGAATTTCAAACTGGAACTGAAGTCAGGCTAGAGTGTGAATCTGTCCTCTCTGCACTATAGAATTTATTTAGTAGGGTTGTATATCAGTATTATTGCTAGGTCCCTAACTTGATTGTCCTCTCTCTCCCAATTCCTTGAACTAAACAATTTATCCTCGTATTTGAAGAAGAAACAATCAAAGAATAAAGTAAGAGGGCTAAGGCTAGATTGAAATTTATATTTGCATCTCATCTGAGAGTCAAGGACCAATTAGCTTTCCCAATAATATTAATTAAATGTTTCAATTGAAATGCATTAAAATAATATGCCAGATTTGCTATTCTTGAATCTTCTTTTTGCTTTATTAAAGAATTTATCTCATTCTTGGTTTAAAAATTAATTATGAACAAAAATACTACTTTTTTACTATTAACCAATTAGAGGACATTGATACTGGGAGCATCCCTAGCCCTAAAAAACTGTTTTAGGAAGAATAGCAGTTTGAATAATTGCTATTCTTAATAATTTAAAAAAAAGATGTCACCAAGTTTTTAATTTCATTTTATTTTTTTCAGAATGCAGATTTTTAACTGTGTTGCCAATCCTGCATAATTATTACAGATATTTAAATTTACCAGGGTTAATAAGCAAATGAACATTGTGTTGAAGTTGCTCCAGTAATGATATAATATTATTTTTAAAAAAACCAGATTATTTTTCAGTCTTTACTTCTAATCTTACAGTTATTTATCCATTTGGTATCCTATTTATCCATTTGATTCCAGCATTTTGGGAAAGGAAAAATAGCTTCTCCCAATCTACTTCATTCCCAGTGTGAATAATTTTGCAGACCTCAATCATGTCTCCTTTCATTTATTTCCTTTTTAAACTAATTTCAAACGCTTCAGTATTATTTCCAAGAGAAGCTGCTGAGCCTTTCTAATATGCTACTGGCCTTTTTCAGTGGCTGCCTGTTTTCATTGAACTGCTTTCTTCATCAGTCAACTAGCTCTGATCCCACTAATTAGGATGAATAGTTAGGAATTTTGGCACCAATGTTCATAATTTCACATTTGCTCATGGTGAATGACACTTTCTTAATATGCAGTGTTCTCAGAGTTCTTTGCAGTCTGTTATTGCTTTTACCATGCTGAACAATTTTGTGTCATCAACAAATTTGGTGGTGACCAATTCCAGATTATTTATAAATATGTTAAAAAAAACATTAGTTTTAGGACAGAAGATGAAATGAAGAAGAAAAATGAAATAAAACTACAAATTTACATGTTAGGCAACAGCAAATGAGATGGATTGGACTGGATACTTTCAATCCAAAGATCACACTGTTTGTTACTCAGGACTTGGAAAACAAGAAGTGGTACTATTTTTATAGTTAGGAGGGATGTAGCAAGAATAGTACTTGGCTACAATGCAATCAATGAACAAATAATATTGATTAGATCCTGACAATTTTGTGATATGATTATTCAAATTATGCTTCAATCACTAATGTAGAAGAGGTGGTTGATAATTTTTATGATCAAGTTCAATGCAAAACTGACAGAACATGGAAGCAAAATGTGTTGCTTATGATTGGTGACTGGAATTCCAAAGTTGAAAATCTGAAAGAAGAAAATAATTCAGAGATATCCACACTTCCTGCTTTTGCCTTTGGGTATTTAGAAAGATTATCTATTTTACCATTATTAATACATAAGAGAACCTAATACCAAATGTCATGCACACAGACATATATCCCTCAAATATATTCAAATTCTACCTCCCAAAACAATTTTAACCCAATTGTTTTCAACCTTGACAAATGTATTAAAAACATCAAAGGTAACCAAAGCTAATTGCAGTTTTAGTGTGTTAATATACTGAATGATATGCAATATCCTTCAAAATTTAATAATCTATGTTCCTTTTATGGACAAATCCCAGATAATTAGGAAAAATATCGTTGCTAATAAGTGTAATTATATACTTGAAGCTATCAGAGTATATTCATGAACTGGAATCGAGCATGATAACAAGGTCAGCCATGAATAGGCATAGCAACTAAGTCAGCCAATGAGAACTGTTTGGAAACTGAAACTAGAAGTAGCCTAGGAAACTGAAACTAGAAGTAGCCTAGGTGTGGCTCTATATTAAGGTCTGCAGCTCTGAAGCTATGTTGAGCTCTGAGTCTGTCTATTGAAAATGAAACTGCTTCTCTCCTCTGGTGTTTATAATGCTTTCATGCTGAACTAAAGTGAAACTGATGTCTGTTTCTGAGCTTGAAGTTGCTGCTGAAACTCTGAACTTGTAACATGTCTATTTCTGTCTGAGTTTGTTCCATGTTGGAGAAATCTACAACTGGTTTATAAAATTTACTTATTACATTTATAAAGATGTTAAATGAAACATCAGCCATTTGTGTTTATTTTTCTGGAGCTGAATTCAAGCTGCAAAAACTGAAAAGTAGCTGCGTATGCTGTAAATATGTTTTAATGTTGATTGGAAAATGAAATCAGTTTGTTGGGAAGTCCTGTGCATAGCAGAAGAGATTTCTGAGTTTGATTTCCCTTTCTATGTCCTCTCAGAAAATGTGGATTTGCATCCATAAGTATTTTGAGATTTTCTCACTACTTTCCACCCAACAATCCAAATTTAAGGATACTCCGAACATTCTTTGTTTTGTAAAAGGACAAAAATGGAAAACAATATTAATATAAAGACCCTGTATATAAATTTGGATGAGTGACCTCATTTACTATGACTAAATCAGAGCAAAACTGTCATGCTGTTTTTGAGAAGCGAATGTAATTCTGAGAATATACTACAATGTTATTATAATGCAGTATAGCTATGTTGTACTAAACATTAGCATCTAATATAGGTTTCGGAATCATTCAGTGTTGCCTATTATGATAGCATTGGGAAATCAAGTCACAAGTTTGATACAATAGCCCTGTAATATTCATAATTACAATTATATTATGAACAACCGAATCCTATATGTTTTGGAAATAAGAGAAAATAGTAATATTTTTCTTAGATGATTAAACATGGAGAATTGCAAAAATTCCATGAGGACAAGATCAATTGCTTAACTCCCATGCCAAAATAAAATAGATAATGTTTCACTGTTATCATTCCAGGACAGTCCAACTTTTTGTATGACTTAATATAGGTATTCCACAAGTTATGACCACAATTGAGCCCAGAATTTATGTTGCGAAGTGAGAAATTTTTTAAATGAGTTTTGGCCTTTTTTTTCTTGTTAAGTTGTTAAGTTAATCACTTCAGTTGTTAAATTTAACCTGGTAGTCATATGATTGTTAAATGAATAGGGTTTTGCTGTTGATTGCTGGTCAGAAGGTCACAAAATATTATAACATGACCCCAGGACACTGCAACCATCATAAATATGAATCAGTTGTCATGCATCCAAATGTAAATTTCATGACCATGGGGATGCTGTAACACATAGTCATAAGTGTGGAAAATGGTAATAAGTCACTTTTTTCAGTGTTGTTGTAACTGCACATGGTCACTAAATGAACAATTGTAAGTCAAGGGCTACCTATAACAGGGGTACCCACTTCCAGGCCTTGAGCTGTTCATAACTGGGCTGTGGAAATGGTGGGCGATTACCTGGACATCTCTACTTGGGTGAGCTGCGGATAACCATGCACGCTTCATTTGTGCGAGCAGCGTGTGTGCATGCCCACCACACATGCAAATGAATCCCTGCATTCACACATGCTTGCCTGCTGTGCACCACAGAACCATCTCCTTTCTCCCCTACCCCCACAGTCCAGAAAGGTGGAAAGGTTGGGGAACTCTGACTTTAACAAGCATCTAAACTGTGATTGGAAATTATATTTTTCCTGATTTTGCTGCTGCTGTTTTCTCACAGCTTAGCAAGAACTTTTCCTTCACATAAGGTTTTCACTTTTCATCATTTGTCTTTTATAAAAAGAGGGAGAGAGGAAAGGAAAATTAAAAAGTAAACATAATTAATGCTATTAAAAAGCCAGTATGGTTATCACAAATTGGAACAGCTGCTTTTTGAGAATTAAATTGTTCTAAATACTTAAATTATTGCTAGGGATGAAAAAGACAAATAGCATTTGTTCTGAAATGTCTCGATAGAAATGGAAGAAACTGAAACCAGAGAGCTTTGCAGAAGCAAATTGGGTTAGAATAGCCTTTCACAAGCTGGGGCTCACTAATAGTATCAGATGACAATTCTCATAAACTCTTACCAATAGAGCTAGTGGCACTCTGAACATTTCACTATAAGAAGCATTTTCTTCCTGGTGGTCCTAGAATGTGGATAATTAAGATGCTTTCTGTGCATAGAGGGACTCTTAGATACTGCTGCCTCACCCCCATTTAATCAGCAATTCTAGTATATTGAATCAAACAAGGAGAGGCAATATAGATTCCTTTGTGGATGCTGTATTTGGGGCTCAGACCTGCAATCACTATATAAGCAGAAGAGTTGCCTCACAGAAAATGCAACAGAAAAAAATAGGAATTCGGTCAGCATCACTCTGCTGATAACCAGAATATCTCCAGGCACATTTGGGAGGTGAAATGCTTTAATAACATTCTCCCTGTATTGTAGTCCCAGCTGGGGAAACCTATGTTCTTTTAAATCTTCATTTACACATGTGGAATAATTCAGCAATCTTCAAATTTAAACTTTTTTATGCAATATAGATGTTCAGTATTCAGTGAAGATATATTTTAAAAAGTAAAACACAAATTTTTCAAAGAAAAAAATTCAAAATTATTTGAAAAATTGTGAACTTTGAAATTTGGTGTTATAAATATACATCATAATTTAGGGTGGAAAAATTAAAGAGTCTTTTTTTTTTCCTGTAAGGCATTTGAGCAATGCTCCCAAAAGTTGATGAGGTCAAGTGGATTTTTAAAAAATTTTTTTTCAAGAGATTGGTGATCATGAATCTCAATTTTTTTCGGATTTAACTTATAGTTGATAGAAGAATGTAGTGAGATAACAATTTCTTCTTCATTCCATGTCATTGATCAAATCAGGGCTTCTCATCTTGTGAGGCCGGGGCAAAAATTAAATTTGACTTGATTTCATTTTCAAATAATTCTAATCAAATGAATTTTAGTTAACATAATAATTAATTATTCAAATGTATAGTTTTCTATTTAATAACATTCCCTTTCTTTCCCATTAAAATTACATTTTGGCTACAATTTTTGAAGATTTACAAGCATCACAGTCAGGCTTTTCAAGGGCCTCAGATTGGGAACATCTGGCTTAAGAGACACTTAATTTTCTTCTCAAGGCTACTAAACAGATTGCCTAAATGAGTTGAAAACAGGAAGATTCAAACTACATATAGTTTTAACAGGTGTATACTACATCAGCTTCTCTTTTTATTATTCTTGCAACTATGAAGTCAATATATCAAAACCATCTATTTAGTTATGTCTTTTTCTTTTCTTTTCTTTTAAAAAAATATCTAAATGCCTTTGGGGGACAAGTGACCAGGATCAAATTGCTGATGCACATTTTGAAGAGCTGACTTTCATTCAGGTTTTTTCTTTCTAAGCTTGAGTGCATGTTAATTTTTCAAATCCTGTTTAAAGAAGGCTTGCATGAAATTTAGGTTAGAATTTATTAGAAGGAAAACATTATTCAATTACAGTTTCCCGTTATGTAGGCATCAGGCTCAGAGCAGGAAGGGGAGAGAAACTTAATGGGAAGACCATATTTCAGACTCTGCCTGATGCATAATCTAACCATTGCCCGTCCAGAATAAATAGAGAGGAAAAAATAATAACTGTATGACAATTTTCAAACATCAATAGAAAAGCCAACAAAAATTTATGTTTAGAAATGATACAGAAACTGTTTCAAAATCTTTTGCAAATGCATTTCTTAAATATTGTTCGAGTAGCAGAGGAAAATAACATATATGGCTCTAGCTTGTTTTTCTCTTACTAAGATTTAGTTTATAACCTTGCTTTTCTGCTGTGTGCAAAGGAAGACTTTACCTATCATAGAGGGACAGGGCAGATTAGAATCTGTCTACTAGGACATTTCTTAGCATCAGCCCTGGAAGCCAAAGCTCTCTATATTTCAAAATAAATGAATTGTAACACAGGAAAATAGCTTTTAACCCCTCTTCACTTCCTTTTTTTTTAATTATCCCAGCACAAAATTGGAGGGGAACGTTTTCGAGAATGCATTTGCTTGTTACCTAAAGGTAGCAGTACCAGATGGTAATCTTGGGCTTGTGGATGATAAACATGGAAAGAATATTTAACTCTTTCTCTCCCTGTTAGAATCCTGATAAAAATGGCCTTTTAAGGGAAACTTCTGCTGATGCCAATGGGAGTTATTTTTCTTCAGTCCATCATGTTATGGATTCAGTGACTTCCATGTTGAAGTATTTCTCAGGCTTCCTTATACAGAAGCTGTTATTAGTAAAAATAAACCTCTAATAAAGGAGATTAATTGTAGCTCAGGATTGACATGAGGGGTCCTTGGTGCTCTCCGAGCTTGCTTGTTTTCTTGCAGACATTTCATTAGCCAAACTAGGTAACACCATCAGTGCTAAACTAGCACTGATGGGTGTTCTATATGTAAATGGTTGACTCCTAGACTACAGTTCTGATGTCCATTAAGTAAGAAGTGGATTGGTTCAACTAGGAACCAATCAAAGAGCTGCTGAAAGGCGGCAATTTCAAGGGAATGCCATAGGCTGAAAGCAGGCAGGCCAGCCTGTATAAAAGGCTAGCCTCGAGCTGCAGCCAAAGTGTTCCTATTCTGACTACTGTTTTGAATAAAGCCTTTGTTGTTGAACCCGGTCTTACCTGCGTGTGTTTTCTCGAAAACAAAAACTGGCGACAAAGGTGGGATCGTCACTGAAACGCGAAACCTGCCACGCGGTGGGTTAAGAAGCCAGACGCCAAGCGAGATGTCTGGAAGCAACGCACCGCCCGCCCCCCTTCAATCCTAGCGAAGAGGATTGGAGTCATATACAGATCGCTTCCAAATGTATCTGGAGAGCAATGAAATGGATGACATCTCGGAACAACGCAAGCGAGCTGTATTCCTCACCCATTGCGGACCAATGGTGTTCAAAATGGCAAAAGCCCTGCGAAGCCCCGAGACGTTAAGCAACATGTCAAAAGACTGCCGCTAACCATAGTCGACCGGGACAGACCGAGCCTCCTGGGCATCGAATGGTTCGCACCCTTGGCATCGGATGACCGGGATCGATCGAGTGACTACAAACCGGTTGGGAAGATGACCTCATCGCGAATTCCAAGACGTTTTTGACGGCTCACTGGGCAAGTATAGGGGAAACCCTATTTCTTTTAGCCTAGATCCCCAAAATAGCCCAAGAAGATTAAAAGCCAGACGAGTTCCCTTTGTGCTAAAGGCAAAGATAGAGGAACAACTCGACAAGCTAATAGCCCAGGGGTGTTGGAACCTGTGGACCACGCCAAATGGGAAACGCCTATTGTTACACCAAACACATAAAACCTGGCAGGTCCATTAGAATCTGTGGTGACTATAAAGGCAACCCTGAACCATGCTTTACAACCAAGCGGCATTACTCGTGCCAAGTAGTCCAACATTTGCTTCACTCTCTGGGAAAGGGCAAAGTTTTTTGCTAAACTGGACTTGGCGCAAGACCTATCATCAACTCCCAGTGGACCCAGAGACAGCAAAGCGCAAACTATAGTTCACACACAAGGGCGCATTCCCAAATGCACCGACTCCAATTTGGAGTAAGCGTGGCACCAGGCGTTTTCCAAAGTTTGATGGAACGTCTTCTTAATGGCATACAGGGAGTCGTTCGCCTATTTCGACGACGTCCTAATTCTCGGCCAGAGATGAGACTCAATTAAGAAAAAGACTCACAGAAGTACTAACAAAATTTAGGGAACTCTGGCCTTAAGGTAAAAAGGGAAAAAGCTGCCTAATGAAAAAAAGCATTGAATTCTTGGGCTACTCAATAGACGGTGAGGGCATCCACCCCACAGATAAAAAAAATCAAGGCAATCCAAGAAGCACCTGAACCGAGAAACAAAACAGAACTGCAAGCCTTTTTAGGACTTATTAATTTTTATCATGTATTTCTGCCAAACAAGGCCACTATAGGTAACCGTTACACCGCCTCTTAGATAAAGGCAAACTGGACATGGGGTAGCAAAGAAAGGAATGCCTTTCCAAAATATTAAAAGTTTGCTAACATCAACAAACGTTCTTATCCAATTTAGCAACACAACTGCCTTTAAGAGTGATCTGCGACGCTTCACCATTTGGAGTAGGTGCCGTTCCTAAGCCACCACTCCTGATGGCAGAGAAGCACACCGTCGCTATTATTTCTAGGACTCTATCAAAGACTGAGCGAAATTACAGTCAACTGGACAGGGAAGCCCTACAATAGTCGCTGGAGTAAACGCTTCCACGAATATCTGTACGGGCAGGTCTTTCAAATTGTAATGGATCACAAACCACTGAGTGGAATTTTGGCGGGAAAACAAGCCAACGCCTAAACATACTGTCACCAAGAATGTCTAGATGGTCAGAGTTCCTTGCAGCCTATTCCTATACTCTGACACATCAGCCAGGGAAACAAATTTCCCATGCGGACGCTTTGGCAGAACACCCCTACCAACCACTGATGAAGACCCGCGACCAGCAATGACATTGCTGCAAATAGAGACTTGTCCCGATCTACCCATTCTCTGCCTATATGTCGCAAGAGCCACGCTAAGGACTCGTTGACTGCCCGTGTCTTGGCTGGGTAGTAAAGGCTGGCCGGAGACCCAAAAAACTGAAACTTTTAAACCGTTCCGGTCCAGACACACTGAACTTTCTATTACAAAAAGGGGTGTTTGTTGTGGGGAGATCCGTGTGGTCATCCCAACCAAGTTGCAGCCCAGGGTACTAGATTATTGCATGAGGTCACCCTGGAATAGTTAAGATGAAAAGCCTGGCCAGAGCTAGTGTGGTGGCCAGTATTGATAAGGACATAGAGTATTGGGTAAGCTCTGCCTATAAATGCCAGGGAATCAGACCTTCTCCACCAAAAGCACCATCAGGACTGGGAGACCCCTAGGGGACTTGGTCTAGAATTCATATAGACTTCGCGGGTCCTACCAAGGGCATACCTTCTGGTTGTCGTTGATGCTACTCAAATATTGCTTGAAGTAAAAATCATGCCATCAACGACACAGAAACGCTAAATAAAAAAACTAGATGACCTTTTCGCCACCACGGTCTACCAGACGGTCTTGTCTCGGACAATGGACCACAACTAACAAGCTTGCTTTTCGAGCAACCTAGCCTCCCTAGGTATCAGACATGCCCTAACCGCGCCGGCCCATCCGGCTGCAAACGGCAGAGCCGGAGAGATGGTCCGAAATTTACAAAAGAAGGCTAGAAAGAATGGACACAGGAGATGTCCAACAAAAAGTAAACGTTTACTCACACTCCAGCACATAACGCCAGTACAGTTGCTAACACAAGTCCCCGGCGGAATTACTATGTGGGCGAAAATTACGATCACACCTTGACAGACTACACCCAAATTTAAACCCAGAAAACCCCCCTGATTCCTCCACAAGTTTAGGCAATTCGAAATAGGCGACTTGGTATACGCAAAGAACTTCACAGGTGAACCGTTGTGGTACCAGGAACAAATTACCCAAGTCACAGGCCCCAAATCTACCGTTTAACGGTAGACGATGGCAGGGAGTGGCAGCGGCACATAGACCAGCTTTGATCCCGAATAATAGAGAGGCCCACAGACACCACAACCAGTTTGCCGACACATACCGACAAACTTCAAACCGGGGAGGGGGAAGGCAGAAGTTAATAAAGAACTGGTTTAAAACCAAAACAAACGAATTGTACGAACAAAAAGAGCAAATAAAAGACTCACTGTTTGAAGAGACTTGCGGGAAGCACCCATCGGAAGGGGCCAGCCAGGCCAGCTCAGCCTGCCAATGGAAACGGTGGGGGCGGGCAAAACCGCCGGCCTAAGCAACTCAGGGCGGCAAAATGGTGACTCACCCTTCCAGACGGTTCCAGAGCGAGATCGGAAGACACATGCAGCCCCATCCGAACCGGGTCGAAGTCTTCGCTAAGAATGACCGCGCAAGTTCAAATCGAGTCCGGAGAACGCCACCTACCTGCCGTGACTATGTAACTACATAGGACTGAACTAAGAGGGAGGGGTGTTCTATATGTAAATGGTTGACTCCTAGACTACAGTTCTGATTGGTCCAGTTAAGTAAGAAGTGGTTGGTTCACTAGGAACCAATCCAAAGAGCTGCTGAAAGCGGCAATTTCAAGGGAATGCCATAGGCTGAAAGCAGGCAGGCCAGCGCTGTATTAAGGCTAGCCTCGGGCTTGCAGCCCAAAGTGTTCCTATTTCTGACTACTGTTTGAATAAAGCCTTTTGTTGTTGGAACCCGGTCTACCTCGTGTGTTTTCCGAACAAAACAATGATGTTACCTAATGTGGGTAATGAAACATCTGCAAGAAAACAAGCAAGTTCAGAGAGCACCAAGGACCCTTCATATAAACCTCTCCCAGTATTTACAAAGATGTTTAGGTTCCTTTACTTCCAGTCTGCTGTTTTGATCGTCCTTGACTGTAGACTGATAGATTTGGAAAACACAAGCTATAGACATTGACAGAGAAGAGGAGACGTGCTTTGGTATCATATCTGACTGATCCCAGGGATTCCTGGATGCTATGCCAAATGGATAGAATTACCACCTTAGCTGTATCAAGATCCTAAGGAAGATTAATTAAACTGTTCTACCTTTTGTATGCACAGTGTGCATGTGGTAACTGCTGTGTGCAGTAACTATCTCGTTTATCAACTATCTCATTAATAAAATAATGACTAGATTGGCCATATGAATGTTGACAGTGATTCTTTTCAAAAGGAAAAGATACAGATGCTACATTAATATACTGGGTTTGCAGTCTGTCTATTTTGCAATAAGCAACTATCCCATAATAAAAAAGAGTTAGTGCTTGAGTATTTACTTCACAATGTTTTTGTACTGCTGTCACCTAGTAATTAATACTTCCTAAGATGTAGTAAATCAACAACAAAGACTATTATAGGAAAGACTACATGATGGACCTCCTGAGGTGCTGGTAGGCAAAGGTTAATTGTTTGGCAGCCTTAATAAATGAGATCATAGTATTTTTTAAAAAAATGTATGTGGATTCTTTTGGGTGGAAACAGAATGAACTTTTACTTCGGTTATTTTTTCAGCATTCCCAAACCATTTTAAGCTAATAAATTAAGCTAATTTTAAGTACTAAAGTATTTTAAAGTATTTTAAGCTAATAATTAAGTATCGAATCTTTGAATATTGTGTGGTCTGACTCTGCCAGAAAAATCAATGTATGTAATTCACAACACCAACCTTATCCTGATTATTAGATAATCTGCAATGAAGGTTTATTTACACTTATCTACAATTATTTTTTTTTCATAACTGTCGTATTTTAATTTGCTGAGATCATATTTTCCACAAAAGCCATAAAACATATTAATATTCTTTTTCATTTAATCTGGAAAGGAGATTAATACTATAGATCTGTACCCAATCAGTTTATTCTGCTATAAATAACTAGGAATTGTACAACATGGACTATTATTATGTACTTTCAAGAAATAGATTTATTTGTCCATTAATACTCTCCCAAAGCATAACATGTGGCCTTCTTTGTAGTTGATGGACTGAGCTAGGTTTCAAGTTTGTATTCCCCACAACAAGAACAAGAAAAATGTGAAAGCAACAGCTATATTATTGGAAGGTGAGCATTGAACAGCATATAAGTAACTGAGACAAAGGCTGAAGTAATAATAGCCATAAATAGCATCCTATCTGAAGTTGGCAAAAGCTGCCCTGGGACCACAGTTTCCACTATTGGAGGCAGGAACTATGGGACAAGGAGGACCACAAGTAATGGAGTTCTATTGCTCCCAGATGACTATATCCAAGGTCAGTGTAAGAGATGGAATCAAGCCATACGGTTTATACCAAAAGCAGTAGCTCTCTCTTGCTAGGATTTCATTTCAGTGTTTTTGTTTCTCTCATTTAGATTCTCACAGTCTCCAGACTCAAGTTAAAACCTCCATCACACTTCTGCTTCAGAGAAGCATCATTACTATCTTAGGCACACTTAACAAAATTGCATATTTGTGATCCAAATAAATATATTTGGAACAAGCAATAATTCAGATTTAATATAGTTCTGAAATCAGTAGGAATTGGGATATGCAGCAATATTCCAAGTTATAAAATAAAGACTTTTCTTTGGTTTTTATAATTGCAACCAATTTAGCAGAAATAGTTTATTTATTAGTGGGGCACAAAGAATACACTTAAATTGTAGTTGGATTATTCTACAACCGAATCAAAGGAATATGCATACAAGTGGTGAAAATGCTGATTTTCTGTCTCTGTTGTGCATTTTACACGGAGGATTGGATCAGAAGTGTCTCCACTAGAATGTTGTCACCTATTTTAAGACTAAGAGGAATTTGTGTTTCACAAATGTTATAACCATTAGATTGTCAATTTGATATGCAGATAGTCCTCACTTAACACTGGCAATTGGGATTGGAACTTCTGTTGCTAAACAATCTGATCAAAAAGTATGATGTCACTTTGGCACTTCTGGCTGCTTTCATTAAGTAAATCCCACATTGTCATTAAGCGAGGACATCACATGGATGCCATTTGCTATCTGTTGTCAGTTTCGTCAGCTTTCATTAACTTTGCTTATAGGAAGCTAACAAAGAATATTGCAAATGGTGATCATATCAATGCAAGGATGCTGCAACAATTGCAAGTCTGAGGACTGGTCATAAGTATCACTTGTCCAGCATCATCTGAGTTTGAATGGTGGCTATATGAAAGTTGGGTTTAGAGCAGGAACGACACAACGCTTAGACCAGATCATTTATACAGAAAGTAACCAAAATAAAGGAAAATAAAAAGAAATGCAGGATTTGTGGTTCAGAAAACACAGCCACATAAAATAAAGGACAGTTATGTCCTTTATTTACATGGTACTATTTTCTCTCTCCAGGGAAAAGAGCACTGGACATCTTTTTAAAGATAGCCCTCCCATTACTGATTGAAGATGTGCCTGGCTAGTGAGTGTAGTTGCCAGTGTATCCTTTGTGCTGATTATATTCATGCATTCCAAGGATTCAGGAAGGGTCTGTAATTTGAGTTGGAGTTGAGCTGTCTTTTAAAGCCTCCCAGAACATTATGGGAGAAGCCCAAGTGACGTTGTTCCAAGAGAACACCAGCATGGCACTTTTGTCTGAGGAAATTAAATGAATTGTGTTGGTTTCCCTCTAATTTCACTGTTCCACAACAAAACAAAACAAAACAAAACAAACTTATTCTTAGATATCAGCAACAGCTTAGCAAAACAAAGCAAAGCATTAACCCTTTACTTACAAACTCTCAATACTACTTCATACTACTTACTTTCATTATCTCCAAAAAATCAATTTCTTTAAAATAATTAATTTTTATCAAATGATCAATTGATTTATTGTTTTTTGCTTAGTATGATTG
>BHFT01013295.1:0-12753 GCA_004320025.1 Laticauda laticaudata
TTGAAGCATGTGATTGTCCTTTTCACTTTGGAGCTCCAAGCCATGTGATCCTGTCCACCATTAAACCATCTTTCCAACCAGCCTCCATGTTTCCAGTGTCTTTTTCCCCACTTGGAACTGAACCCAGAAGGATAATTCTTCCAGCACTATGATCTTTCTTGCCACAATTGTTCAGTGAATCACTGCAGCTGTTAAGTTAGTAACACAGTTGTTAAGTGAATCTGGCTTCTCCATTGATTTTGCTCGCCAGAAGATCACGGAAGAGGATCCCATGACACTAGGACCATCATAAATAGGACCAGCTGCCAGGCATCTGAAGTCTGAACATGTGGCCATAGAAATGCTGCAATGGGCATAAGTATGAAAATCGGTCCTAAGTTACTTTCCTCAGTGCTGTTGAAAATTCGAACGGTCACTAAATGAATCATTGTTAAGTCGAGGATTACTTGTACACTAAACTGACTCCAATACACAATTCACAAAGAAATAAGAAAAGGAAGTCAAAGGTGACAGTACAAGTCCTCTTATTGCCCCAGTAAAGGAAAGATTCAAAGACAATCAATGAGACAAGAATCCTTTTTTTTCCTTTCAACCAAGCCCTCAGCCTGATTTTTACCAGGGATGCACCTCAAAACCAGGTAGTTTTAACTGTCGCACCACAGAGATCATTTTGACTTTTTTGACCCAAGTGTGTGTTATTCGGAATTTCAACAATTAGAGATGAACGCGAAAAGGAAGGGAGAAAAAAAGAACAACATATTTTGAAAAGTAAGCAAACATATTTGGGAGGAAAAATATATCACCCCAAAACAACAAAGGGTAAAGAACAAATAATTCCTAAGTCCCAAAGGTGCCCTTTTTTCCCCAAAAGGCAACTGCACTTTGTTTTTTCTTGAAGATGTTTCGCTTCTCATCCAAGAAACTTCTTTGGTTGTGACTGAATGGTGGAGACTGGAAGGATTTTTATTCATCATGACCAGATGATTGCAAGGAATATAAATCCTTCCATTATCCACCATTCAGTCAGAACTGAAGAAGCTTCTTGGATGAGAAGCAAAACATCTTCAAGGAAAAACAAAGTCCAGCTACCTTTTGGGACAGCCCATAACCTGGATGTCTGAGATTCTCCACAGATAAAGACCTCCTAGGAATTAAAATGATTGGTTTAATTTCAGCCTTCGATTTTTTTCCATCACTTTTCTTCAGTTTCGAGGCTGACTGTAAAAGCTGAAATTTCCAGCCAGTGTGGATATCATGTTGGGGAAAAGCTGCTATCTACACTTAATTGCAAACATTTGAATTTATTTGGACTGTTTAGAGTCTTAATAGTATACCGCTCTGCAGAATATTATCGGTTTTTCCAAATGTTGTTTCTGTGATTCTACCTGTTGCGTTCTTTTTCTTGCATGCTGTTTTATTATTTAGTACATGCTGGCATGGGAATTTTATAATGAAGCACCGTATAAAAATTGTTCAGCAAGCATTTCCAGTTGGATTCCTGCACTTTTATTCTGTTATGCTGCATATCATATCTCCCCATTTCATCCATACTGTTTTGCAAAGCACACTGAGGACTTAAAACAAGGGTGTCCAATTTTATAAAATTTAAGGCTTATGGACTTCAATTCCCAGAATTCTGGGAAGTCCACAGGTCTTAAATTTGCCAATGCTGGACACTGTAGTTCTAAAAGATGATATATAGTGAGCTAAGTAAACTCTCCTATGGGGAAATAAAACTGAGTTTGATTCCTCTATAGACATAATTTACCTAGCACTAATACTATATGGAAATAGTTTGCCACAGCTGTTTTTTTTACTTATTATTTTTCAATCTACCTTACAGCTCCTGGATCTCCTGGTGGTCTCCCATCTGGGAACTAAGCAGGTAGAACCTGCTTAATTTTTTTCAAGATCAGACAAGGTATTGACATCTGCTGGGACAACATGGTACATGTAAAAGCTTCAAATATGTAAAAGCTTCAAGTAGAAAGAGCAAGGAAGAGAGAAAGACAAAGAAAGATCACAAATTTATGTTACCTGTGCAAAATTGGAATACCTGTATTCAGATTATTTTTGGAAAAAGAAGGAAATAAACATCTCATTGTTAATTAGCCAAGAAAAAAAATTCCCACCCTTCAGGCAATTGACTCAAGTGTACTGCACTAGAGAGATTAATTAGATTTGGAATGTTATGATTAATTATGATTTTTAATCATCCTCTTGCTTCTCTTTGTACCCCCCATAAGCCCCATTTTTAAGATAACATCCTTGGATGTTCATTCTCTCTCTTCTTAATTGCAACCACTGGCTGGGCTTCCCTATTCTTTAGCCCATTTTTGGACTATTAACTCCAGCTGCGCATTCTTACTGAAAAACGTTTTTTCCAGCGTTGTGGGTTTTTTGTGTAGCTCCTTCTCTGAGAGCAGGTGGGACGTGAGAACTTTTTTTTGTGCAATCTCTCTGTTGTTCTTGTCTCTGAAGGGTGACTCTACCTCACCAGACTTGTTTTCCAGTCTGGCCATCAGATCCGTCAAGTAGCTGAGCGTGCCTTCCAGATTGTTCAGCGTTTCCATGATTTCTTGCTGGAAAACCTTTATGTCTTTCTCCATGATTCTCATTTCGTGGTGCAGCTTCTCCAAATCCAGAGCATCCTGGCTGCATCCTGGCAAAATCCGTGAAGAAGAACGAGATGCTTGAGCAGGAGATCTGCCCAATTTTTGGTTCCCTGCTAGAGGATGTGAAGAGCTAGAAATGGGGCCTTCCCTAGAATAGGATTCTGTCTCCTTCTGACCAAATATGAAGTTCTTGATGGTGTTCATGTCAAGATGTAGATGGCCATCAAAGTCCATGAACAGAACAAATAAAGCTGCCATCCAAGGAGAATGGCAGGTGACACTTGGAACAATCCATTATGACTTCAAATGTTGAAGAGCCAATAACAGAACTGTATGCATGACTTGACTGTTTGTTCACCACGGTGATTAGTTATTACACTAAAAAAAAAATCACAAACATTATGCCAACTTTGGCAAATAAGTAAAGGTAAAGGTTCCCCTCGCACATACGTGCTAATCATTTCCGGCTCTAGGGGATGGTGCTCATCTCCATTACAAAGTTGAAGAGCCAGTGCTGTCTGAAGACGTCTCCATGGTCATGTCATTTAGCCGGTGTGACTAAACGCTGAAGGCACACAAAATGCCGTTACTGCCCACCAATAGGAACCCAATAAGTGGTCCCTATTTTTCTACTTGCATTTTTTACATGCTTGCAAACTGCTAGGTTGGCAGAAGTTGGGACATGTAATGGGAGTTCACTCCGTTACACGGTGCTAGGGATTCGAACCACTGAACTGCTGACCTTTCTGATTGACAAGCTCAGTATCTTAGCCATTAAGCCACCACGTCCCTTGGCAAATAGGTCTCCCTTAATTAGAATGGCTGCCTCTGCTGTACACTGTTGCTTATATGTTCTTGGAATGTTAATTGTTTTGTTCCTTCTATCTCTATGGCAAATATAAAAAGTAAAGGCATAGGATCTTAAGGCAAAGAATGATGGATTGCAGAGGTGGGATTCAATTTTTTTAACAACTAGTTTGTGGGTGTGGCTTGCTTGGTGGGCGTGGCTTGGTGGTCATGTTATTGGCTGGGTGTGGCCAACTCAATATCACTCACATCAAGGCACACATCTCCTCGCCTGGCCTCTCATGACTGTGGCGATGCTGCAACAGTCGTAAGTGTGAAAAATGGTCATCAGTCATTTTTTTCAGTGCCATTGTAACTTTGAATGGTCACTCCACACAAGCAAAGTACCAACAAAGGAGGGGAAAAAAACTCCAGAGAAGTTCCTGAGACAAGAAGTCTAGTCCTGCCAAGAATGTAATAAGGGTTAATGGAGAGGCGGTTTCTGAAAGCAACACCAGAATGTTTCCTTCCTGCCTTCCTTCCAGGATTAGGCTAGTAATTTCTTCTGATAACCGGTTCTCCGAACTGCTTAGAATGTTAACAACCAGTTCTAGCGAATATGTGCGAACCGGAAGAATCCCACCCCTGCTTTGGACTGTCCAAATTGATCCATACTCTTTGTTGCCTCTTGATTAGGAGCGGGACTTGTGGATATCTGCATATTATTGAGGGTGGGGCAAAAAAATGGCCATTCCTCAGGATGAGAAAGCCTGGAAACTCTGGGTTCTCCCGTGATGCCTGGGGAATTCTGGGAGTTGAAGTCCACACTTCTTAAAGTTGCCAAAATTGAGAAATACTGATCCAGTGACAAGAGGCACCATCAGATTTAGACCTTTCCAACAAACTAGAATTCCATCTGGAAGAGGGTGAGGAATGGAAATCGGATGTTGATTAAGGCAGAAACCAGGGTTTGTGGCCTCCTTCCTTTCTTGTCTTCAGCACGTTCAACTTGGGAACATCAGGTTTAAGAAGAAAAAAAAACATGTGGAAAATTTCAATCCAAACCCATTTTTATTTCAGACAATTTCCCTGTAGCCTATGAGAAACCAGCTTTATTAGCTGCAAGTACTGCTGGAGGGGGGAAAAAGTCATGCTTCATAGCAGTTAAAGATATTCCTCTGTGAGATCTGGCAGGATATTGAGGGAAATGAAACAGATTACATTAAAAAAAAAGGTAATTTGGAGCAATTGTTCCTAAAGAGTTAAGGAACCATATAATTCAATATTTATATAGACAAGGCTTCAAGGGAGCTGTTAGAAACATAAAAACAGCCTGGAAAAGAGACCTTAAGAAACCTTTTTTTTTTTCTCCCTCAGACGGACTGTTTTCACACTTCTTTTCACCTTGAGAACTATTTCCACCCTGTTGTGTTCTAAAGAACAGCTGAGTACCCCTATAACCTTAACTGTGGCTCAGAACAACTTGCAGGATTGAATTAATTTGTTCAGATCCTTTTATCGAAACAGACAGCCATGCTTTTCTCTCACCACTATTCCTCCCACCCCAAACATCTTCCAAGCTGCCTTGCAAATTGAGAGGGAAAAAAAGCATGTTTTGAAAAACACCCTCTGCCCTTAAGCTTAGGCTCACAAAGTCACAGCACAAAAGGAAATCAGGATGGGGAGGGAAGAGGGGAGAAAAAAAAGCTTTGGAGAATAAATTCATGCCCTCTTCCTTGGGAGAGCTCCCCACATGAATGTTATAGAACTTTTTGTGGCAATCATTAAGCAAACGTGGAAGTCATAACACTAATCCATTGCTCACCATGGGGGTGGTTTTTGCTGGAAACCAGAAATATAAATGCCAGTTTCCACCAAAACCATCATAGAAATCTGTCATGTGACCCCGGGGTGCTGCTGATGGCCAGGTTGTAAGGACCTTCCTCAGGATCTGCCATAACCTGGAATAATTATTAAGCCACTGGCTGTGTGGCCTACCTGTATTTATTTTATTGCCAAAGACTTCAGTTTATGGTGTAATACGTTATACAAACCCAGATAACAATGGTTATATTAACTATGGTTACACAAACCATGACTTAATATAATTCATGAAGCTGGTCTTTAAAAAGACCCCTTTTAACCAGTGGATCTTGAGTTGTTCATGATTAAAATCTTAAAATCTCACTAATTTCAGTGAATCTATTGGTCAGAATTCCAGCGATTGCCCTAATTAAGTCATGAGCCTTGGGCCAAACTTAAAAAACTTCAAAGATTTTATTAGGAGCGACATACTGGCATGATGTTCTGACCCAAACCCTTTTCCAATAAAACAAACACGAACCAAAGGGAACAGAAACCTTTTAATGATTCTTACAAATCCCAGGTTAAAAGGCTGCTGCAAACTAACTCTGAGAAGCATGAGCCTTGCCAAAACTGTGCGAGGCTGCCAAGAATAACAGATAAGGTTACCAAGAAATATTTTACAGCACAAGAAGGCCATGTCACACTGCCCAACAGATGCAAAAAGGACACAACGGACGAGCAAAATGTTCCATCCGTTGTTATCCGCCATTCTCTCCAATCTGGTGTCCGTCGAAATGTGTTACAAATTTCGTTGTGTTGGTATCTTTCCCCGTGCCGAGGCAGTGCCAGCACCGCTTCTAACACAACTTCTCAGCCTTTCCGCTCGTCAGTCAAAACCAACAGCTGATATGCTGAATACTAATTCTTTTCGCGTGTGCTTCAATACAAAATTTCAGTTTTATACTTATAAGCTCGCGTATCCGGCAATCGCGTGCCCAATTATTGTGACTAGAATAACGCGTTTTTAACACTCTTATCAGTCAGAGTGGCAAGTTTCCACGCATTCGCCAAAACTCTCTCGAAGCCAGTGGTTCCTACCCTAATATCTCGTGTTGGCAACACTCGATATGAGTTCTTTCGTGGTGGGCTGGTTAAATACACAAGGTTAATTTGTTGTTTGCACATATGGTCGAAGTTTCAATCCTGTCCAACGTTTGTTTGGTCCTCCTGGGTGTAATGTGTCTCGCGTCCTTGCTCGCTTCTTGATGTACATCAGAAGCTTTCTTCAGTTCAAAACTGAAGAAGACTTCTTAGATGTAGAAGTAAAACATCTTCCAGGAAAACAAAGTCCGCAGTTGCCTAACTTAGAATGCAATCAATTCTTTGGAAACACAACCGAATGCACGCTGGCCTTTTTTTGTGTATCGCACTGAGAAGCTCCAATGCTCGAATGTCATTAACAGAGAATACGGCAGGATAAGTTGGTGAGAGGGCTTGACCCTGGGAATGTTCTTGGCTGAGCGTCCAAACTCCAACTCATCGGCTGTTATTTCACGGTTCCAGGGCTGTGAATATCTCTCAGTTCAGACTCATTTACTTGGCCCCGAGCTGAAAACAGACAAAAGGTTATTCCCCTCGATCTTAGCTCCAAAAAGTTCTCTCCAGTAGAGTTATACTGGATGGGCATTTAAATTTCTCCCGGAGGCATCAAGTTGTATTCGGGCCCATCCGGTCGAGGGTTTGAGAATTTCGCATTCTCCCCCTATCTGGTCCGGAGTGCGGCCATACGAAGTCCGGCTACCCGTGCTGCAACCTTCTTTCTGTGTCCTCTCCGGTAGAATTCGTGCCGTCCTTATGAGGGTTTGACAAACCGTGGTGCGTAGTGCGTTTTCAGTAGTTTCTGGGAGTTCGGACCAGGTTAGCTTGCGTTAAACGTCTCGGGGCTACCCCCTCGCCAGGGCTTTTGCCAATTTTTGAAAATGGGTCGGTCCGCAGTGCGTATAGAAAAACGGCTCTTTTGCGTTGGTTCGGAGATGTCTTCCATCTCGTTGCGTCTCCAGGTACAGTCTGGAAACTGGTCTGCATACGAGTCCCAAGTCCTTCCTCGTCTGGGATTAAACAGGTGCGTGGCGGGTGCGTTGTTCGCCAGCGCATTTCGTTTCGTCTGGAATTTTTCTCTCACGCGCGTGCTCGGCTCTCTGCGTTTTAGGACGATCCCATGCCCTCGTGCGCCAGTGTTTTGTCGCGGAAAAACGCGAGGTAGACCGGGTTCCAACAGCAAAGTCTTTATTTAAGTCAGGATGTAGAAAGAGGAACATTGGCTCAAGCCGCGCCGGTCTTTTTATATCTTTTGCCCGGCCGGCTTGCAGCCAATGACAGTTGTTTTAATTTTGCCGCCTTCCCGCGCGCTGCAGGGATTGGTCCAAAAGGAACCAATCCCTTATCGTTCTTAGTAGCCAATGGGAATGCATTATTTGAAGCCGTGTTATTTGCATACAGAACAAGCACAGTACGTACTTTACGACAAGCTGATAGTGGAGCTCAGGAGCGAAGACCCTTGGGCGTTCCAGAACTTCATGAATATGCCTCCAGCCATGTTTGATGAACTTGTGCAGCGCCTGACACCAGGCTGACAAAGACAAACAGCAACTTCCTGACCAGCCTGGAACCTGGGCTCAAGGTGACACTCACTCTGCGCCACCTGGCCTCAGGGACCACCTACAGGAGCATGCAGCACGGCTGGAGGGTGCCGCCCAGCACCATCAGCTTTGTTGTCAGAGAAGTGGTGCAGGCCATCATGGAAGAATACAAGGAGGAGCTCCTCCAGTACCCCTCCACTGAAGAAGGATGGAAGAATGTTGCAGAGCAGTGGTATCAGAGTGGAACTTCCACACACCATTGGAGCCATTGATGGGAAGCATGTGGCCTGCAAAGCGCCAGCCAACTCAGGGTCCTCTTATCACAACTACAAGGGCTTCTTCAGCATCATCCTCTTCGCCATGGTCGATGCTGACTACAGATTCATGTACATCGATGCTTCAGGCAACGGCTCATCTTCAGATGCCCAGGTATACAATGCAGTCACCTCAAGGAGGGGCTGGAAAGCAACCTCATGGTGGGCTTCCCAGATCCAGACCTGCTGCCCAACGATACCCAAGATGTGCCCTACTTCATCGTGGGGGATGACGCCTTCTCCCTAAACAACCTACTTCATGAAGCCCTCACCTCCAAATACCTCACCCGTGAAGAGAGGATCTTTAACTGCAGGCTGTCTAGGGCAAGACGGGTGGTGGAGAACGCCTTTGGCATCCTGGCTAACAGGTTCCAGGTACTTATAGCCAACATGCAGCATCGCCCAGAGACGTGAGGAGGATCGTGGAAGCTTGCTGCATCCTGCACAATCTCATGCGCACACGCTACCTCAGTGTTACAGGACAGGCTTGTGGAACTCCAGCAAGGCAATGGGGACATGGAGCCTGGTGAATGGAGGCAAGGGCAAAACCTTTTAGACACTGAGGGTGTGCAAGGGCCAACAGAGCCTCACCTGAGGCAAAGAAGCAGCGCACCTCCTGAAACACTGGTGCAACTCCCCAGCTGGAGTGGTGGAGTGGCAAGACAGGATGGTAGATGCTTAAAGGATGCTTCCTTCAGCCTGTCTCATCACACACGGATGAGATTGGGCCATGTATGTTTGGTTGCCCTACAAATGAACAGGGCGTTTAATAAAGAGTTGTGTTTGTGTTCAAATGTGTGGATCAATGCTTACATTGTAATTGATAATGAAGGGCCATAGGGGTGGCAATTGGGAGGGTGGACCATCCAGTCCCACTAGGCTTGCACTGGAGGTTTATCTATCCCATCCACAGGTATCCCTTCCCATCCCACAGGTATCCCTTCCCATCCCACAGGTATCCCTGCCCATCCACAGCTATCTTAACCCATCCCACAAGCATGCAAAGGCTAAACCATTTCTAAAAGTTTCACCCAGACTTTATAGAAAAAAATAAATGAAGCAAGTGTGTGAAACAAAGATAAACTTTATTAATAACAAACTGTAAAGGCAAAATGACCAAGTCAAGTGTCCAAATAAAGTCCACAAATATCCAGGCAGCCAGTCACTGGCACTCCTCTTGGTCACTCGGAGGTGTGTGCCCAGTCTAAGGTGTTAGGGTGCAGGTGCTGTGGAGGTGGTGCTGCTGCAGTGCTGGTCTGAGGTGTTGCTGGAGTGCCTGGCCCCGAGAGGACAACAGGGGACGGTGTGTTGAGGAAGGTCTCGGAGAGCTGGCTCCAGCCCCGCGATGCTGAGAGGTCCTTCCTCCATGCCATGGGGTGTCAGCCCCAGTACTGAGGACAGATGTACTGAGGCCGGGCTTGGTGTCAGCCCAGTACTGAGGACAGATGTACTGAGGCCGGGCTTGGCTGTGGGGACGGAGGAGGAGTAGTGTAGTGGGGCTGCCTGGTCTGCAGTGGGTCAGGACTGGCGTGGGTGGCATCATTTGCGTGGCTGCATCGCTGTCGTGGGTGTCGCCCGATGCTGTGCCTGTATGTGGAAGGGCTGCTGTTTGTGCTGCTGGACCTCTGGGTAGCTGTAGCCCTGATAGGTGAGGGGCTGTAGGAAGCCCTGGTATGGGAGGGACATCACCTGGGGTGGAGGAGCAGACTGGACTGGGTGGGAGCAGGTTCATCTGGATCTGGAAGGTTGTTAAGCAGATCAGTGTCCTCTCCTTCACACCTGGTACTGGGGATCCGCCATCTCTTGAGGGTCTGGTTGAGGTAATTGAGGAAAGGGCTTGCGGTTGGAGGAGGAGGATTCGATGGGGACCAGCTGAGAGAGGAGACCTATGCTTGTGGCGGATGGTGTCCTGATCTCCACCAGGAACATTGTGGCTGTGCCCTCCTGCCGTCTGGCTCTCTGCCTTACTGTGGAGGCGGAGGTATGGGTGGATGCGGCTTCGGCAGTGGGTGGACTCAAATGTCTCCTCTCTCCACCGCAGCAGGGAGTCCTCATCGCTCTCCACCACACTTTCCACACCCTGCCCGGGGGTTCTCCGCGTGCACGTCCACAGAAACCTGGCTGGAGACAGGGACTGATCTCTGGCTGGAAGAGGACTGGGTCGCAGCAGGCTGCCGGAGAGAGAGGGAAGACAGATGGGCTCCTGGTGCTCCTCGTTGGCGGACCCTCACCCTCCAGGAAGCTGCACTTGGCCATTACATAGTTCTCTCTGTCCGTCAGCTTAACCGCAGCTGGCCAGACTTTTTGAGGTGCAGCTTCCCGTACCAGGTGTGCATGTGCTTCCACCAGCCGAGAGAGCACATCAGGTGTGTAGCCCAGACTCTCCGCCTCTCTCTCCAAGCAGCCTGCTTCGCTTGGTGTCCCTGTACACCGGTGTCCCTTCCGCCACAGATAGTCGTTCTCCTCAGCCACTCCAGCATCTATCCTCGTGTTCCTCCTCAATGCAGTATTGCCTCCTCTCCCATCCCTGCATACGCTCTTCTCTCCTTTGCCAGGACCAGATGGGCCCTCATCAGAGGGGCTCCCAGGTGGTAGGGGCTGCTCCTCCACACCAACAGTAGCATCATCATCATCATCATCATCATCAACCAGCAGGATCATAATCAGAATCAGCAGGATCATAATCAGCAGCAGCAGCAGGATCAGCAGCAGCAGCAGCAAGACAGATCAGCAGCAGCAGAGTAAGCACCAGCAGCAGGGTCAGCAAGACAGGAGCACTAGCAGGACCAGGAGCACGAGCAGGACAGGAGCATGAGCAGGACCAGGAGCACGAGCAGAATGAGCAGGACCAGCAGGACCAGGAGGACCAGGAGCAGCTTCAGCAGAGTACGCAGCAGAAGCACCACTGCCAGGAGAAGTCTCCAGCAGAAGCTCCAGCAATAGAATAGCGAGCCCAAGCAGCAGAAGCCCCATCAGAAGATGAGTCAGGGCCAGGGGGTGGGAGGTGGCCTGTCCCTCTTGCCAGGGATGGCGGCAGGTTCCTGAGGCTTGCGCTTCTTCCCCATGGTTGTGGGGTTGCTGGCTGGCAGGAAGGCTTGCAGGAAGGCTGGCAGGCACCAAGGCTGGCAGGAAGGCTGGCACCAAGGCTGGCAGGAAGCCTGTTAGGAAGCCTGGCAGGAAGGCTGGCAGGAAGGCAGGCACCAAGACTGGCAGACAGACTGGCTGGCAGGGAGGCTGGAAGGCAGGCTGCCAGCAAGGCTGGAAGGGAGGCTGCCCAGGAGCTGGCAGGAAGGCTGGAAGGGAGGCTGCCTAGGAGGCTGGAAAGCAGGCTGGAAGGCAGGCTGGCAGCAAGGCTGGCAGGGAGGCTGGAAGGCAGGCTGCCAGCAAGGCTGGAAGGGAGGGCTGGAAGGCAGGCTGCCAGCAAGGCTGGCAGGGAGGCTGCCCAGGAGGCTGGGAGGCAGGCTGGGAGGCATGCTGGAAGGCAGGCTGAAGGGTGGCTGCCCAGGAGCTGGGAGGCAGGCTGGCAGGGAGGCTGGCAGCAAGGCTGGCAGAAAGGCTGGAAGGCAGACATGCAGGCAAGAACTGGAGGTATGAAGCAGCAGGTCTTTCCTCGGAATGCTGGCACGTACGAGCTGCTTCCCTTATATCGGGGGGGTTGTGCAATAAATCCCCCCCCGCATTCGCAATTAACTCCAGGCATCCGTTCTGCTTCCGCTGTGCATCCGCTAGGCTTCCGCTCTGCATCCGCTTTATCCGCTGTGCATCCGTTCTGCGTCCGCTTGGCTGAGACCCCCCCGAAGCCTGCATCCGCTCCAATGCGCTCCATCCCGCTGGGCTTCCGTTCCGCATCCGCTTTGCATCCGCCCTGCGTCCTCTCCGCGTCCGTGTTATCCGCTTCAATTATGCAAATTTTTGCCCCTTTTGAGCGCGTTAACAACGGATGCAAATTTTTCTCTTCCGTTGTGTCCTTTTTGCATCCGTTGGGCAGTGTGACACGGCCTTAAAGCCCATGTCACACTGCACCAACGGATGCAAAGAGGATGTAAAACGGACAAAAAACTTGCCATCCGTTGGTTACGCGATGTACTCACTGCCTCCATTTTGCTTCCTCTCTATCCTGCCAGCATCTGTTTATTGACGTTTCATCGCTCAGAAAGTTTTGAGCTGCTCCAAACTTTTGCAGGAAAATGTATCATTCGTCCGTTCTGCATCCTCTAGGCATACGGGGGACATCCGTTCTGCATCCATTAGCATCTGCTATATCCTCTAGGCATCCACTGTGCATCCGCACAACTCAAATCCGTTCCAGCAGTAAACGGATGCAGGGAGGAAGCAGAACGGACGCACAGCGTTAGTAGCACGGATGGAGAAAGGATGAAAGCGGATGCAGCTCATCCACTCTGCATCCACTCTGCATCCGCTCTGCATCCTCTACGCATCCGCTCTGCATCCTCTACGCATCCTCTACGCATCCTCTACACATCCTCTACGCATCTGCTCTGCATCCTCTATACATCCTCTCTGTGTCCTCCCCACGTCCGTTCCTTTCCGTGTTATCCGCTCTGCTATGCAAATTTTTGCCCTTTTGATAGA
>BHFT01013297.1:0-18964 GCA_004320025.1 Laticauda laticaudata
GTTAACCAACGGATGGCAAGCTTTTTTGTCCGTTTTACATCCTCTTTGCATCCGTTGGTGCAGTGTGACAGGTGCTTTAGTGAATGTGCACTTCCTCAGCGCACGCACAGACACACACACTGCCATTAGAGATCCTTATTAATTGAAGAAGCCATTGATTTGTATTCAAGCAGATGATCATGGGGACGCGGCAAAAGTCACAATAGAAAATGGTCATAAGTCAATTTTTCAGTGTCACTGTAACTTTGAATGGTCACTAAACTTCACTGAGCTCTTGAGAACCATGGCTCTGAAAGGCTGTATTTTGCAAAATTCTTAGTTTTAATTAATAGCAGCCTTTTTGTTTTATTAAGTATATCAAATTAAATCTTTATTACACTCAGAGACCAGCATAAAGTAATTGTGTGTATAAACAGAGAAAGGATTTGTCCTTTATTGACTTTCAGATGAAGAGTTATGAATTTTTGCATCACTATTCTTATTTTTGTTACCAGTTGGCTTATTAATTTGATATACCTCTTGTGCTGTGCATGATGCAAAAGCTGGATAATATGGAATTTAATTGAAGCAAAAATACCTTTACCACACCAATAATACCTACATACATCAAGTTTGTGTTATTTCATCTCCAAGACAAATGACCACTACATATTATATATATGCTGGGTCTATATATACTGGTGATTGAAGAATGATATCTGAAATTACCTAGCAATTATAGGCCAGCTGTCTTCTCTTTAGCTTCCAATACCTAAAACAGTCAATTGCAACAGCTGTCAGAACTGCTATTTGCAAGATTGATGCTCAGAATTAAAAAATCCAATTAACATAATAAATACAGTACCTCTCAATATGTACCTCCTCAACCCATATAGAAATTCATGCCTGTCGAATATAAATGTAAATGCCAAACCGAGGATCATTTCCAGTGGATGGATGGGTGGGTTTTTCTTAATATCTATCAATCCAAGAAACTCTGGACAGTGAACAAACAAAAACAAAGAAATCCAACTGAAACTGTGTCAAGGTTCAATAAGAATTCAAACCATCAGACACAATTAATCACATCTGAACTTCTAATTCAACATTAGAAAATCACTAGGAATAATAATCAACTAGAATAACCATTCCAATTCAATTGCAACATTTTTATTTCTAACCAACATTTCTATAATATGGATAAATGTCACGAACAAGTGAAATTATATATTAAACTTATTACATAGATAAGAGCTACGCAACATTTTGGATCCCAATGCCAATCAGTCTTAGGCAACATGACTAACTACAAGAGATCATGAGACATGTAATCTGAAATGTTTGGGGTAGAGCACAAAATTTCTTACCTTCTATATAAATGGCAATACATAGAGATTAGGGCTTGGCCTAAGTTAAAGGTTTCAGGTTTTAATTTAATGTTATGATCATTTTTACTGTGTGCCAGGCAGAATTGTTACAGACCTGGATAAATTTACACATTTCTAAATAAAGCATAAATTCAACCTAAATAAATAAATGGTAGATGGCTATAAGGAAATGCTAGAGATGTAGCAAAATAAAAATCAATTAGTAGTAAAAATGTTAGTTGGTGGGGATAAAATATTCATACTTTAAAAAGAAACAAAAGAATGGGAGCAGAAATATATTTAATTGCCTTTTAAGAGAAAGGGAATAATATAAAAGGTGTCTCTTCTAGACAATTTATTGTTTCCCTAAAAGATATTGTAATTTTTAAGGAACATATTGCTTGACTGTTCATTCTAGACAAAACCAGGTTTCCAGCAAGCATGAAACAACAGAAGCATCAGTTATGTAATCATAATATAACAGTTATGATTAATAATATGTACATTTAAGACAAAGCCAGACTTATATGCCCCAACAACAAATAGCATACATGATACAGGCAAGAGTACAAATAATTTTCTAAAATAAAAATGGTTATTAGATCTATAAAGAAGATGCATTGGGACATCCAAGATCTGCTCTGTAATTCTAGGTTGGATTTCGACTTGAGTTGATGACATAGGTCAAAAGTAATATATATATGTAATATGCTAATGCTTGTTTGTATAATACTGAATAGTCCATGGTGAACTGGAAATTTAATTTTAAAATAGTTCTTTAGTTCCTGATGGAAATCATATACTATTCACTATATTTATATTATTTATATTTGTATAATAAATTCAGAACAGATATTAGTGATGTTACAAAAAAAAGCAAAAACCAGGACATTTTTGTCCAGCAGTAATTCAGAGCTCAAATATATAACATCAAAATAACATTTTTTCTTTATTACAAGTGGAATCCCATATATGTAAATGAACTACATTTAACTGGAGTGATCCAATATGCACTATAATGACATAGGATATTTTTTTTTAATGTCTTTCTCTAAAAATTACAGAAGGAATTGCTTGATGATTTAATTAGTCAATTATGGACTCCTTATTTCCCAGTTACATGCCTAAAACACAGTCAATAGCTAATTAAACAAAAATCCTGCCTGTTTATGTTAGTATATAATCTCCTGAAAATTGCATTGTTTATTTTTAGGTTTATTTCATTGGTTATTAATTGACTTGTAATGAGTCAGGGAGTAATCTGTTGGAAAATTAATAGAAAGGAATAATAAACAAATCAGTTATTAAATCACAAATACATGGAGACAGAATATTACTTTGAGTTATGTTGTACAATGCACTTTCCTGTTTTCTACCTTAATGACTTTGATGGATACAGTAGGAGTTATAGTTGCAAGCTTTCTCTTGCCAAAGGATAAAGCAAATCAACAGTGTTAAAATGAAACAACAGCTCTTGTAGTTTGAATAGCATGTCACTGTATAATCAGCCTGTGGGCATTTAAGCAGTATAGAGTACCCCAGTCAGATACATTTTGTAAGACATCATAAATCCATTTATTAAAGAAAAATAAACAAACAACAGGCCTTTCTATCTTCATTTATTTTATTTTATTTTTAATTTACTGAATTTTAAAACACAGAAAAAAACATAACAGGCAATATCAGAAGAAAATCATATATTTTAAAACCTGAAGAGAAAATACACATGTATTTAAACAATCATTTTGACTGCAGCAAATTAGATGCTGACTGGAAAGCATAATAATAAATTGTTGAAAGAGCCACCAACAAGCTACTAAAATAAGACTTTATCAAGTCAGTTATTCGCTGGGCAGAAAAGCAGCACACTTCTAGTAATCCAAAAATCAAGAAATTAAAAGAAAATAAAGTTTCTCCCTAGACTGTGTTTTAATGCATGGACTGTCCCAAATCTGTAAGATTATGTGAAAGCTGCTAGAGATACTATTTCTATTTAACACACCATAGAGTATATTAGGGTTTAACTATGTGGGACAATAGAGATACCCACACTGGTTTGTTCCTTCCTTCTCACTTCGAAAGCAGAAGTACTGAACAACAAAGTTTATTCTCCATGTAATATTCCTGTTTCTCTGATGTTAATAACACAGATCAATACGATTGTACGTACTGATCAGGTGTATCATAACCCAAACCTTGGAACACTTTGGAACATGAATGCAGCATTGGATTCTGATTTCTACATCCAAGATTATGTGGTCTGTAGGCTGTGCTCAGATTGCTCTGTCTAGACTTTGATACTTGGGTGAATGCTCTATGAGCAACTGATGTTTTGAGCTTCCGGTGTTGTTCCCAATATGCTTCTGAACTATGGTTATGCATTGAGCCATATGGTTCTATAGCTTGGGGACTATGATGCCTGATAAGACATAATATTATGCAGATAAAGGTTGTTGGCCAGAAGTTAGCACTGTTCCCTTGTCTTTCATGATCAGCAGTGTCTTTCCTTGTCAGTCTGGATGGGTGTTTGCGACTAGCAACTGATTCATCTATGCTTCTTGGTATTCATGCACTGCTGGTATTTTCTTTAGATAGTAGATGTAGAACATATCCAAACCAGCTGTGGCCGGCTCTTCATGTTCTTGACCCACTTTTGGATGTCTGCTATTGTAACAGCAACTGGTTCCTGCAGAAAGGTGTTTGTTGCCAATGCATTAGTGAGGGACACTCCACTCTTAAATAGCAGTGAGGGACACTCCATTCTTAAATTTTCTTTCCCTGTTGGGGATGAGAAAAATCTAATCTTGGTTATTTGGAAAAACAAATGCAACCTGCTTCTGCCTTTATCTTTCTTGCTATTTGTCTGAGATCAAGTTTGTTAAGAGAGAAAGGAGAAATCCCCCCCCCCAAAATAATAATAATAGTACATGAGGCCTCTGCCTTTTTGGTTCTCTGCAAAGATTCTTCTGCAGTATACATTATGAGTGACTGAACTACACCTTTTTCACTACAATAGCAACAGCACTGCTCTTGTATACCACTCCATAGTTCTTTACAGCACTCTTTGAGTAGGTTACAATGTCAGCATTTGCCCCCAACTAGCTGGGTCCTCATTTTACAGACCTTGGAAAGATAGAAGACTGAGTCAACCTTGAGCTGCTCAGGATCAAACTACTGGCTTTGGACAGAAATAGCCTGCAATACTATATTCTAACCATTGCATCAACACAGCTCTTGGTTTGTCTTAGTACATTAAGCCCTGCCACAAACCAATGACAATTATTTATTTCTCAACATGCATCTCTGCACTGTATTTCCATCTTCCATGATTGCATTGTAACCTTTTTTTGGTTGTTTGTTTTAAGTGTTTGATAATCCCCCACAATTTTATGAGATGTTCTCATAAATCTTAGTTCCCTCTGGCATATTTCTGTCTGTAGATAAAGCATTTGAGCATATTCAAGGAAACCGAAACTAATCACAAATTTCAAAAAGAAGCAAACGTAGTCTTCAAAACAAATACAACAACACCAGGTGTTTTTTAAGAGGTGTTGTGATCATCACCATCTTTCAGCAGCAATGAAAGATGCATTAATTTTTGCAAAAAAAATAGGAGGAATCTGTTGGATCTGTTAAAAAGTACATTTATCTAGTAGCAATCCATCCTTAGTTCAGTGGGTTAACTATACATTGTGCAAAAAACATTTTATTTCATTTGCCTAAACTTCACATAATTCAGCATTACTGCATAATCCTGCGGGCTATTCTCCTGGATAAAAGAAGTTTCTCGTTAGTTATTTTCAACACTTTGCTTAATTACAGACACCTCTGTCTTGACCCTTACTTATCAAGACTAGCAAATGGTCAGAATTAGTGAAAAACATCTGCATATAGGGACAAAATGGGGTAAGAATTTGAGTTACTATTTATTTCATTTCTATGTTCCTATAGAAAACAGAATAAGCAATTCAGTAGGTTTTTTTTTTTTAAAATGAGAGTCAGAATAGCTATAGAAATAATTACTCAGGTTTCTTATGCATGATCAAATCATAATGGAGATATTACCCATGTCAGGGTACAGCTTAATCTAGTCTATAAAAATGTTTGATTTTTTTTTTGTTTCTGTTTTGTATTTCTGAAAAGAGAACCTTTCCCCTCACGGTAGCCTTTCTCCTCAAGTTGCATTTCTTCCAAATGTCACTTTTACATTCTTGTCCATTGTGGAATGTTAATCCATTACTCACAGTTCTTTCTCTTCCCACAACTTGATCTCATTCTCTTACATTCTCTTTAAATGGAAAAATATTCTTTTCCTCATCCCTATAATGCTTCTCCATAAATCATTGTGCAACAGAATATAGAAAAAAACATATTTTTATTCTGTTGGGATGAAGATATGCATAGAAAGATTTTCTTTCTGTTTCCTTCTGTCTTTGTAATAGCATCATTATGGTATCTTTACAAGGTCACCATGGATTTGCACTGAAATAGCTTCCCATCATGTCCTATCATGTAATGGTTTTATAATAGATGCCCTATTTTACTTATTTAGTCCATTTTGAAACAATAATTTCATATAAGGGCATGCTAATTTTATATCACATAAGAGATCTAGAAACACCAATCCGAATGTTTATTTTCCCATGCTGAACATACGTCCCACCATAAGGATGATCAGCTTACTGATATGTCTCTCGGTCTTTCTCACTCTTTTTATATATATTTCTTATTTCTGTCTGCATATTTTAAAGTAAAAAAAGAAAAACAGATATTTGTACTTACTATTTTATAAGAAGGCAAGAATCCTAATTTTGTCCTTCAATTATTTTGCTGGATAAAAAGAGCAGGGTAGACTGCACTGAGCACATCAAATATTTTTGAACAAGACTTCTTTCACTATTTGTGGCCTATGTCTAGCAGTAAAATTAGTATAGTAATTAAAACACCAGCTAGATACTGGGAGAGTGTAAGTTCCAGCTTGCTGATCTTGGGCCAGTCACTTACTCTCAGCTCTAGGGACAAGGGTGGGCTGCTGGGGATTTGCAGAGGTTTGGGAAAGCCCCTAACTAAAATTCTGTGCAGTTTGGAGAACCCCCAAATCCCACTCCTGCCTGGCCCCGCCCACCTCTCCCATCCCAAGAATCCCCACAAAGCCCGTTTTAGATGCAGGTAAGTGCAGGGTATGCATAGAGGGTTGGGGAGGGCAAAAAACAGGCTTCCCAGAAGGGAAAATTTTAAAGCCACCCTGTCTAGGAATCAGGACATGTCCCCAAAATTTCAAGAATTAGTCCAGACAGTTGGCAGGAGTCAAGAATGACTTGAAGGCATGTACAAACATACCTCAATCTTGACAAATACATCTGAATGATGAAGTTCATATTACAAAAGCGTAAGCTTGCCTTCCGGAATGAATGGCCATACCAAATCTAAATTAAATTAAACTGACAATGAAATATATACAATATCAATCCTGAAGCTTTACATAAGTGAATATGTATATAAACCACCCACACACATATTATTAAATGAGACATATCCAAGTCACAGAAAGTACAGACATACTTCACTACTTCCAAGTATTTTATAAGCAAAGACTCGGCTTCATGGAAAACACAGGCTTTGTATTACCAATTACAAACTAGTATGAGTAAGTGTGAGGGCTTGACCAACAAAACAGTTAGGAGAGAGGTGGTCTGTTGAAACTTAAAACACTTTTAAAAATGTGCAAAGCTTAAAACTATCAGATACAGGTGGTACAACATGGAGAATGTCTCTGAACATTCTATAGAGAACAAATAACCCTATTCCTGCCATGGATCTTTAATGAAGTGGGGGATCACTGAGACCAACGGACAACCAGAAAAAATGATAAACATGTTATACTGAAAAATAGAAGTATATTTAGCAGTTTAAATAATAAAAAAATGAAAGTGCAATTTACCAGCATTAGTTGCCAAAACCAGGGTAGAAGCTGACAACTAATGACTAGAAAAACAGCAATTATAAGATCATGACTTTGCTGCCTATGAGTGTGATTAGCGAGAAATGAGAGATAATATTCTTTAAAAGGTGAAGCAAACAACCAGGGAGAAAAGATGGCAGTGTTTTTTTTATTCTTCCCCTGCCACATAGGACAACAGGCTTTGCAAAGTCTAAACACAGGGGAAGATTGTTCTGGCAGAACCATATATTTTATTTGTATATTAGCTGAGTAAATAGACCATCTGTACAAGTATAACATGGAAAGGAACACAGAATTCACGGCACAAGGCTCATTTTTTCCCCAATAATGGGAAAAACAACACATAATTATAATAAGGAGAAAACAACACACAATTTCATGACGAAAAAAAAGTTTTGGATCATTGCTCAGGTTCTAGTCTCATCCTGTAGCCCATGAAGTCTAAACAGATCACAAAGGAAGCAGCTTAATTCTGTTTTTAATAGTGTCAAAAGTCTTCTCTCATCAATTTTCCTCCAAAGTATGAAAGCTAGGAAAGATCAGGTATGGTTCATGGCCTCCTCAGGAAAAAAAGAGAGAGGATTCTTCCAACACAATCACTTTGGAAAGTCATGGTTTTCCAATATTATTTCTTATATGATTTATTTTCTATAATGAGCATAGAACGTAGGAGAGTTGACATGTGAGAGGAAAAAATTCACATCAACATTAATAGCTGTATTCCCACTCTGGCTAAATTGCCAATTGAATAGTAATTGTTCATATCATTTATATTCATAGTCATGTTCTCTCTTTTGAAATAAAGGCCACAATCCAATGCGTAGTTAATCACAATTAAGGCAATTCAAAGCAATGGAATAAAATGTTTTTTTTTTTCATTGAGATAGTATTTCATTTTCTGTTGCCTATTTTACTTCTGAAATGCAGATAGAAGAGTGCAAACATTGATGTTTTTTCCCCACTCTCTCTGCTATTAGGAATGTTATTGAAAATTGCGTGAAACCTGCACTGTGAAAGAATGTTATGTTTAATTTTTGTATGCCACAATATGTAAATTAGATTTACATTAAATTAAAAGCACTGGTAGATACATTTTTATATGAAAACCTGTCATACAATTTAGTAGGCTTTTGAACATCTTAAAATAGAAAAATCCCAAGAAAACTATATATTTCAAAGCTGTGAAAGTTAATATTTTATATGGAATGCATTTTGAAGTGACACCTGCTGCATTACTTAGCTCGTGCTTCTCAATTAGTTATAAATAAAAATACATTATTGCTACATGTTAGAAGATTTCCAAGGAGACAGGCTTTGCTTATCACAGGATATGCCCTTCTCTAATTCTGCAAACTCAGAAAATGAGAGTTAATAAAGTTATTGTGGGTTTGAGGAATATAATTCTTTTTTAAAAATCACACTAGTTTGTTTGTTTAAAATTCTAGGATTATTTTTTAAATCATTGATCTCTCAAAAACTTCAATCATCAGATTTATTTAGCACCATATTATACCATCAGGTCTTCATGATGTATACCAGGTTAGAACACTTCCATTCCACAGCAGCACCATCTAAGAGATTATTAGCCATTCAGGCTATTTGACTTGGAAGTCATTCTGTAAACATGTAGGAATCAGGCACAAGAAATTAAGAGCTAGGATGGAACTCAAAAGCACTATAAGTTTATTTCATATTATCTATACATAAGAATCTGATTTACTAATAGTCAAGGCAAATTGATGCCAACAGACTTTAAGGGGGAACTAGACTTCGGTTTCTTATGTGGGCATAGTGATTCCAAACTGATGATGCATTTGATTCCACCCTCAGGCTCAGCCAGGTCATCTCCTATAGTCCCCATTCCAATGATGACTTAGTTACTTCCACTCCTTTCCATTCTTACAATGATTGTTCTCCATTGAACATGGATTTTTCAATGCTTCCTTTTTAAACCCATCTCTTTCCTAGAAAAGAATCTCTCAGTGAGTTAACACAATTATACAATTTAGATAGATGGGATCTTAAAAAAAGTATTAAAAAAAATGACTCAGGGGAACCTGAAAGCAAACTCTCTCTCTTTCTCCCTCTCCCTCTTTCTCTCTCTCTTTCCTGCTTAATGAGGCCCACAGTATATTTGTCAAAGCTGTGTGTTGAAAAATAAATTTCAACTTCTTAAAAAAAATAATATCTAACTAAATTCTTTAGTGTGACAATCTTAGGTTATTTTTAAAATTTAAAACCCCTTTCAATGTTTTTTTTTAATGTGTCTTATCATATTCACAGAAAGATACTAAACTAGAAACAGAAGTATACATCAATTGAACTCCTTGTTCTGAGCTGTGATTCAGCAATTTGGAAAATATCTGAATTTGACTTTGGACAATTGAAGATTGTTCAATATCATAGACTCCTAGTGTAAGTGAATTGCAAGTGAGGATCTGGTCTACTGGTCTGCTAAATATTAGGTCCATTAGCCTGCAAACAAATCATGAGCAAAAGAAATTATTTATTGTCATTTACAGTGAGTTATTTTAAAAGAAAATCTTTGAATTAATTGAAAGACTATTCCCAGATATCTTAACATTTGTGCTGACTTGCTATTTTTCAGATAAACTATAATGACTGCCAACAATATCATGACAAAGTAGCAATAATAGTGTATTGGAATATCTGCAAGCAATATCATTTTCCTGTAAGCAAGAACTGATGGAATCACAAATTAAACAAAATAATTGAAAATGAAGAAGCTAAAGTGTTCTGGGACTTTGGAACATTAACAGAATCTGCTACATAACACCTCACACTTTACAAACAATTGTTGATAAGGAAGACAAATAAATCTGGATAGTGGACATGGCAGTACCTGGAAACAGCAGAAGAGAAGAGAAGAAACTGGTGAAAAATCACAAAATATAAAGACCTAAAATAGAAAAAGAATGTCAATGAAAAAGGAAGGCAAAAATAGTCCCAATAGTAAAAGGTGCTTGGAGTACAACCCCAAAACATCTAGAGCACCACTCGAACACCATTGGCATTGACAAAATCACCACCAGTCATTTGCAAAAGACAGGTTAACTTAAGACAGCTTACAACCTATGATGACACTTCTAACGCTATCAAACAACAACATCTCCTCTCCCAGGTTGTTTTGAGGGAAAATTCAGTAGGTAGAAAAAAATGCCATATTCAGTCTAAATATCTAGCTGATTGCAACCAACGAAAGTAATAATTAAACAGAATGAGATGATGTTCCATTTGCAAATTTCTTCTGCTTTAACAGCTTTCTGAACTTGCTTAGCTGATGACATAAACTTATGCCCATAAACATTTATGCTATGCTATATTACATGAGTGTCAAACTCGATTGTGTCATGTGACATATCATGATGTATCATGACTTTTTTGCTATTACAGAGCTGGGGTGGGCATGGCCGATGCATGATGCATCCGGCCTGCAGGCCACCAATTTGACACCCGTTATATTATATAGTAATGATCTGACTAATGTTACACACATTTTGGTTTCATCAATCTCTTCTGATGAAAATATCTGAATCTACTTCTTTGAAGCCAAGAAAACTTTGTTCCATGAACTGTGAAGATGAATCTTCTCTGTTTATGTACAATAAATCCATGGAGCTTATTTTCAAAAATATTTGCAAAACAATGGTAGTCTTTTTAGGAAAAATTTTCTTGATTTCTTATACAGCAACTATTTGTGTTTGGCCCTCTTTAGAATGCACAATTTTTATTCAGCAATAGTCATGGCTATTTTCTGTCAAGATATTTGTTAGTTAACCATGATTATTTTTTATTTATAATCAGTATTTATAGCTGTCAGAATCATGTAACTTAGCCAATAGATTCATTTTTTGATAATATATTCTATATCAGAAGCCTCTTGTCTTAATATTTATTAAGACCTCATTTTTTTAGTTCTTTTCCATAACCACTGAATAAATAGTAAATAAAACATAGTTAAAACACATTCTGCTTTACTTATTTCTCAAAAATATGTAGTTGGTTGATGGGTATACAATTTACTTATTGTTTAAAATATCAGAAACCTACTTGAACAGCCTACTTTATCTTCATTGTACTATGATTTTATGTAATAAATATATATTTATCTGCATAATCATGAATGTTTCATATCAATCATCTTAATGAAATTCCATTGGAAATACTGCAGGTCAGAATTATATTCTTATTCAGCGTGGATACTTTTGGAAACACATATAATTAAAAACAAGAACCAACTAAAATTAAATTTAAATTTTTAAATTAAAATTAAATTAAACACAAGGCCCACAAGGACCAATACATGGAAACTAGTCAAGGAGAGAAGTAACTAGAACTAAGGAGAAATTTCATAAGAGAGAGAACAATCAATGCCTTCCCTTCAGAAGTTGTGGATGCTTTATCACTGGAGGCTTTTAAGAAGAGACTGGACAGCCACTTGTCTGAAATGATATAGACCAGTGGTGGTGAAGCTATGGCACATGTGCCATAGATGGCATGCATAGCCCTCTCTGTGGGCATATGTGCCAGTGCCCCAGCTCAACTCTGCCACCCAAATGCACACACTTCCACCAGCCAGCTGGTCTTCAGGTCTCTGCCAAGCACATGTGAGGATGGGGTGCATGCATGGAGTGTGTATGCATACATGGGCATGTGCCTACATGGGGAACATGCATGTGCATGTGGGGTGTGTGCACATGCACAGGAGAATGTGCATCCATGCACAAAGCATGTACACATGTTGCATTTTGGGTATGCGCATGTGTGCATGCATGTGTGCATATGCACATGTGCTTTGGACACTTGGTGCCATAAAGGTTCATCATCACTGGGATAGACTCTCCTACCTGAGTATGGAGTTGGACTAAATGTATGTTCTAAGCCAGTATATCAAGATCAAGTCCTTCTTCAGGCATAATGGAAATCAATGAAGTGATTTTAGTTAATAAGAGTGAGATGAACAACATATAAATGAAATGAAATGAAAACAAACAAACAAACATCATACCAGGTGGACTAAAACTTTTTTTAAAAATGTATTTTACATATATGGACATTTTATACCTATTTACCCCCAACATCATTTTGGCAAGATCAGGGAAGAGAATTTATTTTTCCCCAAGTTAAAGCTAAATTCATCTCTGCCCTAGGCAATTTCTAAACTCTTTATTTCTCTTTAGTTCTAATCCTTCACATTTGAAATGAATCAGTTTTCCTCTTTCTGAAGATCAGATAATTATTATTCTTTGGCTCATATATTGGAAGCCATCTTGGTTGTAAATTGTAATTTGAAACCATCCTAATGAGCTTACCTTTGGCTCACAGGGATAATTTTTTTCCTGCCTTTCCTTCCCATCTTCATGAAAGTAGCAAAATATTCAGTCACTTTGTCAGCAGATCTATAACCTTCTCCCACAAAAGAGATATGTAATTGAAAACTGTTTGCTAAATAACTTAGTGATGAGAATTGCCATTAACTGTATAATAATAGTAGAATCACTTAAAACAACCTCTGCTTTTTACTGATCTCCAGGTTAGCCAGGAATGAAAAACAGCATATTTTATTGCAAGACTTTGGATCTGCAGTTCTTGTTTCAAATATGTATTATGCTTCACTCCTGTCAGATATTTCAAAAAAGAAAAATAATAGAAGCTCTTAGATTGAAAAGACATAGAAAGGACTTGTGGTTCATGAAACTAAAAACAGACTACTGGCTTGACTGACCTAGAGTCACCCAGCTATCTTCATGTCTAAGACAGACCTAGAAACTATAGTTTTTCAGTTTCTAGTCTGTGTCTTAACCAGTCAGGCGTGGGCTTCAAAAAATTTAGCAACCGGCTCTCTGCCCAGTTGCTGGGTGGGCGTGACCATGGTGGGCATGGCGTAGTTGGCTTCCTGCACTATCCTGGCCTGGGAGCAAAAATGGGCTGCTGGGGGGAGCTTTTGCCCTCCCTGGGCTCCAGAGGCCCTCTGGAGGCCCATTTTCACCTCCCCGAGCCTCTGCATTGGTCCTGCACTTATCTGGGATCCAAAGTGGGCTATGTGGGGACTCCTGGGGAGGTGGGGTGGGTAGGACCAGCCAGAGGTGGGATTTGCTGATTTGCTGAACTGGCCATAAAATTAACAACTGGTTCAACTGAACCAAGGAGAACCAGTAGCAGCCCATCCCTGTAACCAGTACATTGGACAGACTCTTATTGTAGATATAAAGCACTGCAACAATTTTAAGATTGATTTGCATTGTATTGCATTGATTTTGGTGGTTTAGATTGGAAAACAGCAAATTTGGTTGAATCCAATAATAGTCATTCAGCCATCTACCTTCTGAAGAACTCAGGACAACTATTCCATATTAACATACTTCAAATAGTCTATTCCTATTGGTTAACAAACACTGAAAGCTGATTGGTGCTCTACTCGACGCTTGATTGGCCAATCATAGCTTAGCCTATTGATTGGCCAGCTCAGCGGTGGGAAGAATCAAGGCAGCGATCATTGGGGCCACAAACCACGAGCAGCTATCTATTTAAAAAGGGGCTGCGTGGCTCCTGGCTCAGACGGAATTTTTTCAAGAAACTAAATAAAAGAGCTGAGTTTACGCTGGTGTCCTGTCCCTGAATTCTTCCGCCGAATCCCTACACTGGCCAACAAAGGTGCGGATTCTGAAGGAGGAAGACCAGTCCGAGCACGTTGGCCGAGAACAAGCAGAATGAAATGGCTGGAACCAATTCGCCACCCGCAACCATTCAACCAGCAAAAAAGGACTGGGATCCTACATGAAGAATTCCTCATGTTTCTGGAAAGCAACGACTTCTGCAAGGAATCTCCGATAACCAAAAAAGAGCCGTGTTCCTGACCGCATACGCTGTGGGGCCCACATACTTAAGATGGCCAAGGTGCCTTAGTGAACCAGAGGGATGTCAAGAGATGACTGGCCAGTTTTAGAAAAATTGCTGAAGGCTCACTACACACCGACTGTCTCCAGCTTTATTTGGAGACGACGAGTTCTACAAATGGGAACCAGAGAGAAGGTGGAGATCGCACACTTCATCACGCTCTGCAGGGACATTGGTAGGGGCATGCGGAGTTCCTAAGTATGGAACGAAGCCATAAGGGATCGCGTGGTCCTCGCGGCTGAGAGACCTCACCCTACAAAGCCGACTACTAACCCGACCAAAGATTTACACGTCACTGAGGCTATTCAGCTGAGTACAAGAGCAGCGAAAGCAGCTAAAAAATCAGCAGCCAAAAATTGCTAACAAATGTAATGTGACACACAGCGCAAACAACCGGCCGAAACAAGCCAAGTGCGAAGAAAAGCAGAGAGCACACACAAGACCAATCACACACTTTGGGAATACGTTGGATAGTGGATGGTCCGCAAAGATCGAACGACGATGACGAGGAGATCCATAGACTCCAGGCTGACGAAGATAGTATGGGAGAAGAAAGGTCAGTAAGTTAGGGGTTCCAGTGCAACCGGGTTGGGAGGAAGACACCCCTGTTTCCTTAGTGCCAAGTTTTCCTAAGACGCATGTTGTGTCGGTACTGCGAGAGACGGGACACATCGCAAGAGGTATGCCGAAACGCCGTAAAAGCTACAGCCCGCAAACGTTTAGGGACAACAACCAACCACTAAGAATCAAAGAAGACAAACGTGGAGCCGTAAGAGTCGCGAAAGCAAAGGCAAGCAGCTATGAGAGCTATAGAAAGAAGAAAACCCAAAGCCATCACCAGATTGGTCATTCTCAACGCAACAAATGGCCGAAATTACATATGGCAGTTCAGGATCGAGGGCCAAAGAATGTGAAAATGGAGGTGGGATTCTGGATTGTATCTATCGGATGGTATCAATGGAAACCAGTTAAAAGACTGATAACCGCATCTTGGCAGAACTGAACTAGAACACCAAAATGCTAATAACTAAAGGACTATCAAGGAAACAGAATACTGGTAGTCGGCACTCGGACAACTTCCAAATCACCTTCAAAAGGAACACAAGAAAATTCTGCCTCTTCTAACCATCGTAGACCGAGACCGGCTAAGCCTGTTGGGACTCGAGTGTTCGAACTCTGGATTGGTGCTGCACGCCGGCCATTAACAGCATCGCCGAGAAGACTGGGAGGGAGAACCTAATGCAGGGAGTACCAGACGTCTTTCGATTGGGAAATCTAGACAAGTACCCGAGGGTCCCGCTATATCTTTTAATTTAAGATCCAACATAGCTTCCTATTAGGCGTCTAAAAGAGAGGTAGTCCCCTTCGCATTTAAACACCAAAAGATTGATAGGGAGCTTAACAAACTAATAGCACAGGCATCTTGGATACCAATTGACCACGCTAAATGGGAAACTCATCATGAACAGCCGCAGTTAAGCCAGATTGGGTTCCATGACAATCATGTAGTGGACTACAGAGGCCACTCTAAACATGCACTAGCAGCAAAAGCCGGTATCCTGGTTCTCACCGTCACTACACTGCATTGGGGAGAGGCAACGGTTTTTTGCAAAGCTCGACCTGCAACAAGCTTACCAACAATGCCAGTCACACCCTGAAACCGGAGAGCACAAATGAATCGTGACTCATGGGGAGCCTTCAAATGCAAAAGACTGCATTTGGAGTCAGCGTGGACGGAGGGGTGTTCCAGAAGCCTAATGGAGCGGTTTCGTATACAAGGGATAAAAGAGCTGTAGTCCCATACTTTGATGATGTGCTAGTGTCAGCCATCGAATGTGAGCAACTAGAAGCATCTCACAAAATAGTATTACAAAGGTTCCAAAAGGCGGGATTCAATGTCCAAAAAAGAAAAGTGCCCAGTTTAGCGCACCTCAAAAAGTCGAATTCCTGGGATAATCTAATTCTATAAAGAGGGCATCCCCCACGAAAAAAAATTAAAGCAAGTCAAGAAGCAACGGCGAGACGCAAAACAAATAGACATGCAGATATTTTCGGACTGTATTAAATTTTTACAAACATTTTTTCTGCCACAGAAGGTGGCAGAACCACTACAATTAGGCTACTGGAGCAAAGGCGAGCCACTGGACCTGGGGACGACGTGAAGAGACAGCGTTCCAGAAAATAAAAGACTTAATCACATCTGACTCTGTAATTTTAATACAATACACAGCGAGACACCTACAGTGAACAGTCAACGCTGCGATGCACTCACTCGTTCGGCAGCGGAAGAACCGTACTTAAACCACATTCCCTGCTGATGGGAGAGAAGCACCGAATCCGCATTCTACTCACAAACACCTATCAAAACTGAACATAACCTACAGACAATTGGACACAGAAGGCAGTTAGCAGCAATATCGGTGGTCAAACAGATTCCATGATACCTTTATGGTAGGACTTTTTACACTATTAAGACTCACAAACTCCTATTATGGGAGTCTTAGCACGCGGAACAGGGCATCCAAACATACTATCCACCATGAATGACAAGATGGTCTGGAGTTTCCTTCAAGCCTACAATTAATAAAACTAGATTCACTGACAGACGATAAAGGACACTTTACCCACACGATCGCTGAGATCCGTACATCCCCTGATCCAACGGAACTGGGCGCTGACCTGGCACAACCCAATACAGCCCTACCAAGATTGAGACGACTATCAACCTACCGCTATAACCGGAAGAGTGGATCATTTGCGAACGGCAACACAAGAGACAAAACCTTTGTCACGTGGGTAGGAAAAGGGTGGCATGGAAGAGTGAGACAGATAAGTTAAGATTTAAACCATTCAAGGAACAGTGCAAACTGAACTGTCATTGTTAAAAGGTTGCATTCTATGGGGGCGATCTGGTGGTAATACTGGAACCATTACAATGAGCAAGTACTGGAGAATGCTACATGAAGGACACCCGAGGAATTGGTTCGACATGGAAATCCCTGGCCAGGAGTGTATGTCATGGTGGAGGCCAGGGGAGTCGATAAGGATATTGGGAATGGGTAGAAATCTGCAGAAAATGCCCAAAAAATCCTGAGACCTACACCCCTTCACAGCCTTATACTTTAGACCTGGGAGACACTGAGGGGCCCCTGGTCCAAGATTCATATAGATTTTGCAGGGCTGACGAGAAAGGACATCATGTTAGTTTGACATTTTTTAATCAAGTAAGACTCTTACTTCAATTGGGCTGGAAGTAAGCATCAATGAATCTAACAACTACAGAAGCATAGTTAATTAAACAACTACGAAAACTGTTCGGCACAACAATCCATGGTTTACCAGACTTTGCTCGTCTCACGATTAACGGCGCCGCAGTTCCACTGCACTCAACATGTTGAAAAATTCCCCTGTGCCGAACAGGGCATAAGACATGCTTTGACAGTGCCCAGGCCGCACCGGGCTTACGAATGGGAAGGCGCAGAAAGCATGGTCCGATAATACCAAAGCAACACATAGAAAAATTAAGACACAGGGGACATCAAGAAAAAATTGATAAAATGCTCCAACCATAGCAGCACATAACACCGAGCTCAACTACAAAATAAGCCCAGAAGAATTACTAATGGGGCAGTAAATTAAATCAACAATTGGATTAGATTAACACCCCAACATACAGCTCTGATAAAACCAGACTGACTCCTCCAGCAGACACCAAGCACATTCGAGACCAGAAAAAACCTAGTATATGCAAAAAATCTCATTTGGACACCCACTGTGGTACCTGGCAAAAATAACAACAAGATAATAGGAACCCCGTCGTATAGACTAAGAACGTGATTGGATGGTACAAAACTGGAGGAGAACACATTGCTCCAACTAAGATCACGAACATTGGAACGAACCACTGGACACTCCCAGACACGATGAAGAACAATACACACAACACCAGAACCACATGCAAACATTAAAACAAAAATATTAATAAGCAACCAGAGAGAGGGAGACTCCTAAAACACAAATAAGAGGGGAAGGGGAGACCCCCTCCGGCAAGAACAAGAAACACCGCAAAAATCAAAATTAAAACCATAAACAACATTCGCAATAAACCTCAGAAAGAAACAACACATTATCTGTGGAAGAACCTTCGGCAAAGAGGAAAACAGGAGGCAGCAAGAAGAACCAAGAAGCCACTACTGGAAGGGGGCAGCTGAGCTGAACTATACCAGCCCGGGTAGGCCGGCGGAGCGGCATGGCTGGACCTCCACCTTCCAGGAAGGTTTCCACAGAGAAAGGAGCTAGGAGAAACAGGCGATCCGTCCGAAACCTGCTGAAAAGACGACAACACAACCTAAACTGCGCAGGTTCAATTAGACAACCAAAGCCCCACCTACATTACGTTTGCTACATAAGGTAGGACCATACCAAAGAGGGGAGGGGTGTTCCATATTAACATTTTACTTCTAATAGTCTATTCCTATTTGGTTAACAAAACAACTGAAAAGCTGATTTGAATGGCTCTACTCGACGTTTGATTTGGGCCAATCATAGCTTAAGCCTATGATTGGGCCAGCTTCGGTAGGAGAATTCCAAGGAGCGTCATTGCCGCAAGCCACGAGCAGCCTATCCTATGAAAGGCTGCGTGGCTCCTGACTCAGACGGGATTTTCAGAACTAAATAAAAGAGCTGAAGTTATGCTTGGTCTCCCGGTCTCATTCCTTCGCGAATTCAAAGATTAACG
>BHFT01013298.1:0-13986 GCA_004320025.1 Laticauda laticaudata
ACAGCATGTGAAATGGATTGTCAATCAGTGTTGCTGTCTAAGTGGACAGTTTGATTTCACAGAAGTGTGATTGATGTAGACTTGCATTGTGTTGTTTAAGTGTTCCCTTTATGTTTTTTTGAGCAGTGTACTTGTAATGAGATTATTGTTGTTAACTTTTAAGGTGACAATTAAAAAGTGACTATATTGTGATAAATCATTATTATTAATTAAAGAGGAGCTAACTAAATGATGTATAAGATAAAGGGGTGGTACACTCAAATTAGTAATTAAAGCGGAAAATTTTCAAATCATTTGAATTAAGATGAAACTTTTGGAATAATGAAATAAGAATATGCGATGAAATTGCAAATGTGACAGACACAAGTATAAAGTATAATGAATGTGAAGACATGAGAATTATTTAAGGTAAAAAGAAATAAGTTAAGAAATGAATAGAAAATTTAGAAAATAAGTTTGAGGAATATAAGAATATCTGAGAAAATTTACAGAAAATATGAAATGTAATGATATGAAACTAAATGGAAAAGATGAATAGGTAACCAAGGTCATGTTTGTATGCAAATGTGAAAACCTGGAACCATGCTATTAACTAAGAGATGTTTTTTATAACATCTTTTATATTTTATCAAATATATAAAAAAAAATTTACAAAAAAAGTTACTATGTATCTGGTAAAAGTGGCTTATGACCGTTTTTCACATTTACGACTGTTGCAGCATCTCTACAATCACTTGATCAAAATTCAGATGCTTGGCAACTGACTTGTATTTACGACAGTTGGAGTGTCCCCCCGGTCATGTGATCAGTGATCTTCCAACAAGGGGGGAGGAAACCAACGGGGAGAAACAGATTCACTTAACAACCAGGTGACTAGCTTAATAACTGCAATGATTCACTAAACAGTCGTGGCAAGAAAAGTCGTAAAATGAAGCAAATTCAGTTAACAAATGTATTTCACCTCAGCAATGTAAATTTTGGCCTCAATTGTGGTCATAACCTGAAGACTCTGTACATTTCATTTGTCAAGATTCCGGCAATTATCCCCCAATTAAATCATGAGTCTCGAGCCAAACTTCCAAAACTTAAAGAAGATTTATCTGTAGTAAACATGTCGGCACTGCCTGGGTGTAGCCGACTCTGAAGCACATCATCGTCATCCTCAACCCTGGTTTTCCCCCCTGCACCTCCTGGGTGTATCATAATTCATAGTCTCCAATGGGACACGTCCATAGCCCAGAATCATCAATCACACTCTCCAGTTAGAATTTTGCGGGGCAGAAACGTCAGTCACCTAGTTTCTATCTTTGAAAACATTTATGGAATGCGCTTTCGGTTTGCAAGCTGCCACACTGCTCCCCCCTCCCTTTCTGTTGGCATCTCTAAAAAGTCCAGAGAAACATTTTATGAGTTGACATCAAGATTGATTCAGGTATCCATCCTCCTGAGGTTGGTAAAATGAAGACCCAGATTGTTGGGGGGGGGGATATATTCTGACTCTGTAAACTGCTTAGAGCAGGGTTGTTAAACTGGTGGCCCACGGCCGATGCATCACAGGCAGGCCATGCTTGCCCCAGCTCCGCGAAATGGAAAAACGTCACAAAGAGGAAAAATGATGTCAGGGTTCCAGCAATTGCCCCAATTGAATCATGAGCCTCGAGCCAGGTTTTAAAAGAAACCAAAAGATTTATTAGGAGCAACATGTCGGCATGCACCGAAATGAAGCCAACTCTGGCACACGTAATTTGTAGTCACCTGTGACCCTGTTTCCCCCTCCCCCCTGGGTGTGTCATAAATCAGATTCTCCAATGAAGCCAGGTTGGGTGTCATCAATCACATTCCCACCAAAGGGATCCCTATTTTTCTACTTCCATTTTTTACGTGCTTTCGAACTGCTAGGTTTGCAGAAGCTGGGACAAGTAACGGGAGCTCGCTCTGTGACGCTGCGCTAGGGATTTGAACCGCCTTCAAACTGCCGACCTTTCTTGATCGACAAGCTCAGCGTCTTAGCCACTGAGCCACCGCGTCCCTAAACCTGTGGTTTGCTTCTTGTGGGGCTTTGTCATCAAACACAATTATGTGATTAGGGGATGCACAATGCAGCTGTTGTACATTGAGCCCGTATCTGTACAGGTTGTATTATTATATAAAAGTGAATGTCTTTCAAACATGCAAAGTGGGGAATTGATTTTGGGTTGCAGCAGGAACGTACTTTAAACTTTGCAGAGAAGAAAACTGTGTGTGTGTGTGTGTGTGTGTGTGTGTGTGTACACAGACAGATAGATGGACAGATAGTTGAGGTCCCTTTTCAGATAAATTCTAAATTAAGGACTGAGTTTAGATGCTGAAACGAATGTTTTCATGAAAAGGACAAAGCTTTCCCCTTATTATATCGTGAAGGCTGCAGACTAATTTTTATCATTTGGAGAAAGAAGTTTCAAAACTTCTCTTTAAGACCTTGTTTGTTTCACGGACAAACATCCGTATCATCCTTTATCCAAAGGAATGTCCCTTTTTACCAGAAAAGTCTAAATTATGTTGTTCTCTTTACTCTCCAACCGGGTGGTTTGAATGAATAGTTGACTTGCTCGGAGGTGAAACTATGGGAATGTATGAATGGGCTGAAGCTGAACAAAGACTCAATGCCAGCCTAGTGTGAGCAGAGCACAGAATGGCAGGACTGTATCTGATTGGCTTACACCATTCTTCTGCACAGGGATTGGCTCCTTTCCCAAGGAGGCGGGTCCCACATTTTCTCCCTTAAAAAGAAAAACAGAATCGAGAGGATTTGGGGAGGAAAGAACCTCTATAGATCTAAAAAGGACACTGGCATTCTGGTTTGGCTCTGCAACCCAACAGGACAGACCCAGACTCCAGAGAGGAATTAGGGCTGCAGAAAAACCCAATGGCTACCAACCTGCCTTCCATGGGGGACCTGTATATCCTGCAGGAGTCAAAAAGGGGGCTGTGAAAATATCTCCAGACCCCTCACATCCCGGACATAAACTGCTTCAACTCCTTCCCTCAAAACGACGCTAGAGCCCTGCACACCAGAACAACCAGACACAAGGACACCTTTTTCCCCAACGCCATCACTCTGCTAAACCACGAATTCCAACAACACTGTCAACTTATTGACTGAGACTGCACTACTATTACTATTAATCTTCTCGTCACTCCTTATCACCCATCCCCTCCCACTTGGAACTGTAGGACTGTAACTTTATCACTTGTATCCTTACCGATTTATATCGACTGTTCCGTAGGATGACTTCATGGCTTATTGTACCCTGTGACTGTCATTAAGTGTTGTACCTGATGATTCTTGACTCCTGACGAATGTATTTTTTATGTCCACTGAGAGCATTTGCACCAAGACAAATTCCTGGTGTGTCCAATCACACTTGGCCAATAAAGTGTTCTGTTCTGTCCTGTTCTATTCTACTCTCTTCTATTCTAAAAAAGTTGGAAAAGGAGAAAAGGGAGAAGAGAGTGCTAACTTTTCAAGATCAGGAAGAAAGTATTGTACCTGATGGTTCTTGACTCTTGACGGATGTCTCTTTTCTTTTATGGACACTGAGAAACATTTGCACCAAGAAAAAAAAAGTTCCTTGTGTGTCCAATCAAATTTGCCCAATAAAGAATTTTATTCGATTCATTCTCTTTCAATATTATTTTATTCTCAAAAATCTTTCCAAGGATTCATTGTCTCTTGCCTTTCCTTCTCTTTCTTGACTGAAGCTCCTGCAGATTTTCAGCTATCCCATTGGGAATACAGGTAGTCCTCCACTCACAACAATTCATTTAGTGACCGTTCAAGTTACAATGGGACTGGAAAAAAATGTGTTATGACCATTTTTCATGCTTATGCTTATGACCGTTGCAGCATCCCCGTGCTCACTTGATCAAAGTTCAGATGCTTGGCAACTGACTCGCATTTATGATGGTTCCCGGGGTCCCCCTTTTGCGACCTTCTGACAAGCAAAGTCAACGGGGAAGCCAGACTCACTTAACAACCGGGTTGCTAATTTATCTGCTGCAGCGATTCACTTAATACCTGTGGAAAGAATGGTGTTTACCATTTCTTCATCAGGTAAAACTCACTTACAAATGTCACACTTACCAACATAAAATTTTGGGCTCCATTGTGGTCATAGGTCCAGGACTACCTGTGTGAAAATCCAAATTAAGGTATCCTAGAAAGAAGCAGACTCTGCTTGGCCCATGGCCATTCTCACAAAGGAGGCCATCACCTATTTTTGACAATTCCTCTGTTCAACTGCTTTTACCATTAAAAGTTTTTTTCCCCTTAATATTATCAGAAGCTGCCTTGTGGTTTAAATATAGAGGTACTCTTCTGACCTCAGTTTCCCCAAAAAGTACTAAGCTGACTCTCTGTCCCAGAAAATTGTTCCTTTTATTAAACGAAGGTGAATTTTTGGCGTTCACCTTCAGCCAAAGACCTGGCCAATGGTCTTTCAAGGGTGTAATTTGGAGCACTTATCTAGCTTGGAGAACTGCCAAGTAACTATTTCCAAACACAGTGCTGACAAGGAAGGACTAGGCACAGGAGTCTCTGAGATGTACAGGCAGATCTTCACACTGCTGCAACGAACGAATTGTTTCCTGCACAAGCCCCTTTTGCTCCTCTTTTAATCCCTATGGGAGGAGCCATTCGCTGTCCACCTGTGGCCTTACTCTCAAGTCAACCCTTGTTGCTTAACTGTTCCCTTCTCCTGGCAGCTCTGCACATGCACACACTGGGAATAGGCTCCAGCTGTTCTTCTGCCCCACTGAACTCCAACTCCGAAGGCAGCTGATAACTGTCAGATGGCCCTGACCCCATCTCTGCCTCCGAGAGCCCTCATCCGAGCCCTCATCCGAGCCTTCCTCAGCTTCCAGGACTGGCCCAGGTTCCTCCCCAACCTCCTCACTACTGTCTGACTCCACTGCCAGCTCTGCTGGCCACTGGCGGGACACAACAGGTAGCCCTCAATGTAGGACCATAATTGAGCCCAAGATTTATGTTGCTAAGTGAGATATCGTTACGTGAGTTTTGTTCCCATTTTATGACCCTTCGCGCAATGTTGTTAAGTGAATAACTTGCAGCCATTCAGTTAGTAACACAGTTGTAAAGCGAATCTGGATTCCCCATGGACTTTGCTGGCCAGAAGGGGATCACATGATCCCAGAACATTGCAAGCATCATTAAACATGAACCGGTTACCGAGTCACTGAGTTTTGATCATGTGCCCATGGGGAAGCTGAAAAGGCCGGTTGTAAGTATGAAAAACGATCATAAGTGCCTTTTTTCAATGCTGTTTTTAAGTTTGAACTGTCAGTAAATGAATGTTTGTAAGTTGAGGACTAGCTGTATATTATTATAGAAGAGAACATTGGTAGCTCAGGGGGGAACATCTATTAATGTGGTTGCTAGGAGTCTTAAAATAACTCGATGGGATATAGTCCAAAAATATGGATTTCTCCGATGCGCGGAAAATTTTACACTGCAAAAACTGGAGGTCTTTAGAGAGTTGAAGATGAAGATTTGAACGACATCACAAATTGAAGAAAGAAAGAAAGAAAGAAAGAAAGAAAGAAAGAAAGAAAGAAAGAAAGAAAGAAAGACTGAAAAGAAAGAAAAAGAAAGAAGGAAAGGAAGGAAGGGGGAAGAAAGTAAGACAGGAAAGAAGAGGAAAAGGAAGGAAGAAAGGAAGCAAAGGAGGGAGGGGAAGAAAGGAAGATAGGGAAGAAGGAAAAAGAAAGGAAGAAAGAAAGAAAGAAAGACTGAAAAGAAAGAAAAAGAAAGAAGAAAAGGAAGGAAGGGGGGAATAAAGTAAGACAGGAAAGAAGAGGAAAAGGAAGGAAGGAAAGGAGGGAGGGGAAGNAGGATCAGATTCTGGAACTCTCTGGATGAAATGACCTTACTAAGGGAAGGAGTCAAGTTTGAAGGATGGTTTAATTTCTTTTCTTCATTTCCCGTGACTCTTTCCATTTTTGTCCAGGTTGCAAAAAAGAAGACTGAACAATAACTGGAAAGGTTGTGCCCCCCAGGATCATCTTTTAGTACGATCCCCAACAATTAATTGTTGCACCTGCAACAACAAAGCCTTCAGAGAGACTTTTGAACTCTGCTTTGGCAGGCAAATGTGTATTTGACAATTGCAATGTGAAGGGAAGCCAAAATTGTTTATTATGACTCTTAAATTCCTCTCTCCGCTTCTCCGAGACTCGGGTAGCCTTTTAAAAAGAAATAATCTCAGACTGAAGTCATGAGAGAGGCATACAAGCGAATCTATTTTTCAGCTGAAGCTTTTTCCTGCAAAAAAAAGTGATTGCTAATAAGACAACCTTTGCAAATTAGATCCGATGGCCTGCTGTAATTTGAAAAAGTGCCAATATCCTTTTTTTTTATACTTCAGAAAGTTTAATAAAATAGCTCTTTATATTTTCTTCCTTCTCTGCATGCGTATTCAATGTTTATGTATTTTTAATACCTTTAAATTAAACCACATACCTATGATTTAATGGAAGGGTAAAGCGCTGAATAAATAAATCTCATAAAATCTTTCTGCTTTTTGTCATGGTTAACTTCAGTTATTAGGTGGGTTAAAGAATAAATAAAATATGGAGCAAGAAAGCTCTGAATTTCACAAAGAATTGTAACTCCCCATTTGTGGGAGAGCATTAAAGATTCATATAGGAGTCCAAGGAATCTATTAAAAGTGCTGCATAAAATGAACTCGAGACATTTAACTCTTGCAAGCTCGATCTCTCTACCTCGATCTATCTTGAAGTTTGTTTTCACGCCAAAACATGAATTAATTTTCAATCGATAGTCTTTTTGTAAGCTGCCATTCTATCAGTAATAGAGTTTGTGGTGTACGGTGTCTTTGTGTCTTATGGTACGGGACTACTTGTGTCTTCTGCCTGATCGCCATTTTGGGGGGAATCAATGGGCAAGCTTTTATCATCCTTTTATGGCCAACTGCTGGTAAAGTCCCAGGATAAGGCGACACTATCCAATCAGAAAACATCTGTTTTGTAACCCTCCTCATGAGTGAAAACAGGATGTTGCTTATCAATACACAGGAAATGCTTTTTGCCCTGAATTCTAAACTCCCTGCTTGGTAACAGAAGAACTCTGAATTTCTGTGAAATCTGCTGTGCGGAACACTGTGCCTGGATCAGGGTGTGTGGGAGTCTACGGATGTTGGGAACATAGCTAAGTTTATTCTAAAATATGCTGCAAGTTTGCAATGGAACAAAAAAACACATTTAAAAATTTTTTATATTAGATTTTTTTTAACCCACCTGTATTACTTTTATACATAACTCAAGGTGAAGAATATTCCTAATAACCTTCCTCTTCTTTTCCCCATAACAAGAATCCTGTTGGGTGAGATGTGTTGGGCTAAGAGAGAATATCCCAAAGTCACCGTCACCTAATGATTGGCCTGAAGGCAAATTCAGACAGCTTTCATGCCAAAGGCGGGACTAGAACTCACCATCTCCTGGTGATTGGTAAAAAGTCACCCAGCTGGCTCTCATACCTAAGGTGGGACTAGAACTCCCAGTCTCCTGGTGACTGGCCCAAAATCACCCAAGCTGGCTTCAAAGCCTAAGGCAGGACTAGAACTCACCATCTCCTGGTGATTGACTCAAAGTCACCAGCTGGCTTTCTTGCCTAAGGTAGAACTAGAACTCCAGATCTCGGGCTTTCTAGCCAGGTGCCTTAACCACTAGTTCTAACTGGCTCTCTGTATTTTACGTTATACTGTATATTAGAATTCTGCAATCCAGCAAACAGCAAAATGTATTATTTAAGAGGGGTTTCATAACAGCCTCGGAAGAGCCTTATGTGCAGTAAGCATTTGAATGAGCCAAATACGTATTTATGATAACACATAGCAGTGTTTCTCAACCTTGGCAGTTTTAAGATGTGTGGCTTTCAACTCCCAGAATTCCCCAGCCAGCCTGATGTAGAAAATAATATTCAGACAACAGTTAAAATTTACAATCTTTCCCACTGAAGATCCTAAACCAGTTCTGCAGATCCCTGCAATTCCGTAAGAAGTTAATTAGATCCCAAGAGATTAAAAGGGATTAGAAAAAAAAAACCTCTCAAGCCAATTATCTATCACTAGAGCTTTTCCTCTTGATCAGGGTTTCTAAGATATTTTTTCCCCTCTTGGCAAACCAGTTTTGTGTCCTGAAAAGTCTGGAAACCCCTAGATTTTCCATGTAACCTGAATTTCCCTTTCAAGATCTGGCATCAGTGCCCCAAAGCCATTGCTTTGACAATATCACACGTGTCATCTCAATTGGAAGGCAGCTTTTAACAGGTCCAAACCCTTTTCTGTGTTTGTAGGAAATTTTCACAGTTAAATACTTGGGAAAAACCAAGGAACGTTTGGCAAGGATTGCCTGCCAGAACCAATACAAAGAAACACTGTCTTTAATCCAAAATTACACTTCGGATGGAATTTAAATAAGGAACGTATGGTCTACCTCAAGATATTTGAGCTTGCCTGGTCATTAAGGAAGATTTTCACTAAGAGGCTTGAAGCTTTCAGTGTTTTTGAGTCTATTTGCAAATATGAATGTATGCTAATTAGAGAGCTTAATTAGCCGGTTTGGTCCAGTGATTAAGGCACCAGGCTAGAAAGCTGGAGATCATGAATTCAAGCCATGTCATAGTCATGTAAGCAAGACGGTGAGTTCTAGTCCCGCCTTAGGAACGAAAGCCGGCTGGGTAACTGGGATGTCATGCTGGCTGGGGAATTCTGGGAGTTGAAGTCCACAAGTCTTAAAAAGTTGCCAAAATTGGATACCCCTATGTTAAACAAAGAGGAGAAAGGTTTGAGTCTTGTAGCACCCCACAAGTGGTGTGGGAAATGAAAAATAAAGAGGGAACACGGTATCTGAAGAGCATAGAAAAGAGGAATGGAGGTGACTTGATCTCAGCTTTTTTTGAAGACTAGAACTAAGAGTTTGACTTTGCAAGGGGACAGATTGCGGAACACTGATACATATCAATTATTTAATATTTAGAATAATACTCCCGAGCAGATTTTGGTTAAATATACAGAAAGTTCTCCAACACTTACAAGCTGTTCAGCAGTGTGACAGATTTAATTTGGAGGTGGTGGTAAATGGCCCTTTGCGGAGACATTAAAAGGGAAACATAAAGAATGCTCTCTTGTGAGAAAATTCATGTACCAAGCAGGGAGTTTCTTTGGAATAATGGCCTCCAAGATTACATTTCAATTATAAAAATCTAAACTTTTATGGGAAATAAATCCTTACAGACCCAAAGATGCTTCCCCCCCCCCCAAAGACTCAATTGGACTTTTTCGTTGTTGTTGTTTTATTCTTAAAAGAACTGAAAATACTTCTTGGATGAGAAGCAAAACGTTTTCAAAGAAAATAAAAGAAAAAAACAAGAAAGTCTAGTTACCTTTTGAAAAAAAGCACTTTTGGGCAACCATGATCTGGATGAGGAATTCTGGGAGTTGAAGTCCACAAGTCTTAAAGTGGCCCAGGTTGGAGACCCCTGATCTGGATGACTGAGAATCTCCGCAGACAAACCACCGAGTGTTGAGATGTATGGGTATTGACATCCAAAATCCCAGAAGATCCCAAATCCGTGATGGCAAACCTTTGGCACATGTGCCACAGGTGGCATGCAGCTGCAGGCAAATTTACCTCACTGCGCATGTGGACACCTCACAGCTGATTTTCTAGGCCCATTTCATCACTTCTGTATTTTGGGGAAAACAGGAAGTGATGAAACGGGCCTAGTTTTCGGCCTGCAAAGCCTGCAGAAGCCTTCCTTAAGTCTTTGGGAGGCTGAAAAAGGCCTCAAACTGGCCAAAAATCAGCTTTGAGGCGCAATGCAGGTAGGGGGGTGGCAGGGGTGGGATTGCGCATGCATACAGGGGATGTGGGGGGGCATGCATTACCTTCTGGGTGCTGGCACACAAGTGCAAGCGTACAAATGCGTGTACAATTTTTGACACAAGAGCCCAAAAAGGTTAGCCACCCACTGTCCCAAATTATTTTTATTTTATTTTTATTTGTCAATTGCTTACAAGATAACAGGTATAAGTACAAACATAGTTTTGAATACATGAGATGGAGGTTAAAGTTTTTGGGGGTCGGGGAAGAAACCACAGTGTCAGGTAGAGGATTCCAGACATTAACCACTCTGGTGCTGAAGTCTTATTTCCTGCAATCAAGTTTGGTGCTGTTTACTTTGAGTTTGTATCTATTGTTTGCTCTTGTGTTGTTATGATTAAAGCTGAAATATTCATTGACAGGTAGGACATTGCAATGTATGATTTTATATACCATACTTAGATTGGACCAAAGATAGCGTAATTCAAGGTTTTCTAGGTCTAGAGTTTCAAGTCTGGTGGCATAAGGTCTTCTACAATGAGGAGAGGAGTGGAGAACTCTTCTTGTGAAATATTTCTGGACTTTCTCAACTGTACTAATATCAGATACGTAATGTGGGTTCTAGACTGATGAGCTGTATTCGAGTATTGGTCTAGCAAATGTTTTGTATGCTCCAGTTAGTAGTGTGATATTACCAGAGAAAAAGCTACACAGGATTAGGTTAACAACTCTTAATGCCTTTTTGGCTATGTAGTTACAATGGGCTCTAGCACTTAGATCATTAGAGATGAGTACTCCAAGGTCCTTGACAGAGTTTGGATTATCAACAAGGTCTTCACTATTCAGCCTGTATTTTATTTTCTGATTTTTTTCCCAGTATGTAAGACAGAGCATTTATTTGTTGAGATTTGAAGTTGCCATTTGTTTGACCATTCTGATACTTAGTCAAAATCTTTTTGAAGGGTAGCAATATTGTCTGTGGTGTTGAATAGCTGTTAGGTTCATAACATATGAATAATATGTTGGGTTCATAACAATCCTGATAATGACTGGGATATGATAATCACTACCATAAACCGGTGTGACAGTATAAAGCCATTATTGAATAAATGAGTGAATGAATGAATGAATGGACCATTTGCCTCTTAAGATGATAAACACAGGATGAATCCGCTCAAATTCATACCTCTTGTTCATCTGAAAAGCATGAACCTGAACTAATTTTTTAAGGGATATATGCCTTGTACTTTTAAAAATAAAAATAAATTAAATTAAATATTTTATTAAGCATATATTCTGTTTCTGGTTTTTATTTGCTACCCCTGAATTATATAAACATAGGTCAGAAGCATGAACATTTCCTCATATTTCAGAAAGCTTGTCAGACATGATTGTTAGTCTCGGCATAATCAGCCTATCCTTTTGAACACTTGATAGTCATTAAATATTATTACTTGGAATCCTACTTTGGTTATATCTTGTGCAAGAATGAAGATAGACTATTGTTGTAACAGATCCCTGCATTTTAGATCCTTAACTTAGCAGGTCAAGAGAGAGTGTGTGTAAAATGTCCTGTTACAGGTACAAGTTAAGCCCCTGTCCCACTGCACTAATGGATGCAAAGAGGATGTAAAACGTTAAAAAAAGCTTGCCATCCGTTGGAAAACATGATGCATCCGTTGTGTACTCACTGCATACGTGTTTCATACGCTCCATCATTTGAGCATCCGTCCACTGCGATTTCATCCGCACAAGAAGTTTTGAGCTGCACAAAACTTTGTGAACGGATGAACTTTCCGCTGCGTACGATCTACATCCGCAACATATACGAGCAACAAACGTTCTATGTCCGTTACCATCCATTAAACGTCCGCTATATCCTCTCTGCATCCTCTGGGCATCCCCTCAACTCACATCCCCTGCAGCTGAAAACGGAAAGAGGGAGGAAACCAAAGATACACGGAACATCTACACAGCGTTAGTAGCACGGAAATAGAAAGGATGGGCAGTGAACGGTTTGCATCCGATATACATCCGCTAGGCTTCCTATGAACATCCCTTTAACATTCCTGCTACATACTATCCACGTCCTTTTTTTTCCTTTCTTTTCCGTTCTGTTTATGCAAATTTTTGCCACTTTTTGGAGCAACGGATGGAGCACCCCCAAAATTTTGCTCGTCCGCTGTGTCCTTTTTGCATACGTTTTGCATCCATCGGCCAGTGGGATCTAGCCTTTAAGTTGGTTGTAGCCATGATCCATATCCTAAAGAGAAGCAATGAAAACCAACTATGAGCAACTTTTTCTGGTCACAATCATTGGCAAAATGGATATGAATGTCGTACATTTGACCCAAAGACACCCAGCCAGTTTTCATACCTAAGGCGGGACTAGAACTCACCATCTCCTGGTGATTGGCTCAAAGTCACCCAGTTGGCTTTCATGTCTAAGGCGGGACTAGAACTCACCATCTCCTGGTGATAGGCCTAAAGTAATCCAGCCAGCTTTCCTGACTAAAGTGGAACTAGAATTCACCATCTCCTTAGTTGATTGACCGAAAGTCCCCCAATCGGTTTTCCTGCTTGTTAAGACTAGAACTCACTACGTCCTGGTGATAGGCCAAAGTGACCCAGCCAGCTTTCCTGCCTAAGGTGGGACTAGAACTCACTGTCTCCTAGTGATTGGCCCAAAGTCACCCAGCCATCTATCATTCCTAAGGCGGGACTAGAATTCACCAGCTCCTGGATAGGCCAAAAGTGACCAAGCCAGCTTCTTGCCTAAGGTGGGACTAGAACTCACCATCTCCTGGGGATTGGCCGAAAGTCACTCAGCCATCTATCATTCCTAAGGCGGGACGAGAATTCACCATCTCCTGTGTGATTGACCGAAGGTCCCCAATTGGTTTTTCTGCTTGGTAAGACTAGAATTCCCAATCTCTTGGTGATATGCCCAAAGTCACCCAGTTGGCTTCCATGCCTAAGTCAGGACTAGAATTCACCATCTCCTGGTTTCTCGGCCCGCCCCTTAACCACAAGGCCAAACTGGCTCCCTTATAATGAGAAGGAGCTATTTGTTTGAATGCCCTCTAAAATTCACGATGGCCAATTTAGAAACAAAACAACCTTAATAAATATAATTGACTGACAGATACACTGATTGATTCATCGCTACAAATTATTGCCTAGATCAATTCCCCCCCCGCCCAAATAAAATGGAACCAAAGAGAATGGGCAAAAACCTGTTTCGACAAGGCCCCCTCAATTGGCCAGGAGGGAAGTCTTATCCGTGCATGTATCACAAGCACAATTTTCAATTAAAAACACAAAAAAGGCGATGAGAGATGAACTTGATGCCCGGCAGGCGAATCATCCATGCGGTTTTCTTGGCTAAGTTATGAAAGCGGTTCTGCCAATATCTTTTCATTCTATTTTACAATCTTGGAAATTCCCAGGCCACATTCAGGCAGTCACAAGTGGGAGGAGGAGAATCAAACCAGTAAGTTAAAGAGGTGCAGATGACAGAAAGGACGTAAAATGGGGCAAAGCTCACTTAAGAACATCAAATCTGAGCTCAGTTGCGGCCGTAAAGTCAGAGGATACCTGTACTCCTGAAATGCTTATAGCAGAACTTGTAGCTGCTATCACAAACCACAGGACAGTAACTCATACAGAAAAACTAAAGGCTAGGTCCCACTGGCCGACGGACGCAAAACGTATGCAAAAAGAACACCGCGGACGAGCAAAATTTCGGGAGTGGCTCCATCCGTTTTCATCCGCTCCCAAAAATGGCAAAAATTTGCATAAACAGAATGGAAAAGAACGGATGGGGATAGTATAGAACTAGGATGTTTAGCAGATGTTCATAGGAAGCCTAGCGGATGAAAGCGGATGTAAGCGGATGACACCTCTGAAGGGATTCCAGGGGAGAATTGCGAAGCGGACGCATAGCGGATGAAGTGGATGCATCACGGACGCCTAGAGGAAACAAAGCGGATGCCGAGAGGATGTATATCGGATGCAAAGCGTTCAATGTGCATGTGGAGAATATGAATTGCGTCAGCTCCGCAGATATAAAAGGATGCAGCTCGC